>SJYC01082254.1:0-55948 GCA_006408675.1 Madoqua kirkii | reverse complement strand
GAGATTACAATATGCACCTTTACTTTTTCAGTCTATTTTTGTACTGTTTTACTAGATCAACATTGCTCCATTTTTCACAGACTACTTCAAAATAATAATGGTGATATAATTTTTGATTTAAAGTTATTTGTATTTTAAAGACGGAGAAGGCAATGGCAACCCACTCCAGTACTCTTGCCTGGAAAATCCCATGGATGGAGGGGCCTGGTAGGCTGCAGTTCATAGGGTCGCTAGGAGTCGGACACAACTGAGCGACTTCCATTTCACTTTTCACTTTGATGCATTGGAGAAGGAAATGGCAACTCACTCCAGTGTTCTTGCCTGGAGAATCCCAGGGACAGGGGAGCCTGGTGGGCTGCCGTCTATGGGGTTGCACAGAGTCGGACACGACTGAAAGGACACAGCAGCAGCAGCAGCAGTGTTTTAAAGAAGAGAATAAAAAAAGAGATAATCCATGTAGTTTCTGTATTTTTCACCTATACCTGCTGTTGGCAGTGGGCTTCATTTCTTTCACTGGATCTGTTTTCTTTCTCCTTCCTTAACAATGTCCATCATTGTTTCTGGTAGTGCCAGTCAGCTTGCTGAGTCTGTTTTGGTTTATCTGAAATTATCTCTATATCACTATCATTTTTGAAACGCGGTTTTATTGTGCTTCGACTTCTGGAAGCCTAGACCATTCACACTCAGTGTGATTATTGGTGTGGCTAACGTGTGTTATCTTGCTGTTTCATTTCGACTTGTCCCAGATATTTTTTGTTCTCTGTCTAGTTTTTTATGTTCATTTTTGCAATAAGTGTTTTGTGAGATTGCATTTTATTTTGATTCCTTATTAGTTATAAATCTTCCTTTTGTTGTTCTACTGGTTGCTTTTGTATTCATAGTATTCGGCTTTAAATTATCATAGGCTACCGTCAAGTGCTACCATACTACTATACATGTAAGAACCTTAGAGTAAGACACTTCCATTCCTTCCTTGTTGGTCTTTGTGTTATTGTTATACATTTTATTTCAAAGTGTTTTGGTCTTTGTGTCATTGTTATACATTTTACTTAAGCGTGTTTTAAACCTTTAAATATGTTGCTTTTTACATAAACAATCAAAATCATTTTAAACTATTTAAATAAGAAAATAATCTAAAAATAAGAATTAAAACTTTTTACTAAAAATAATAATCTTGTGTTCACAATGATGACACCATTTCCAGTATTCTTTTGTTCTTTGTGTGACCTATATTTTCATCTGTTATCATTTTCCTTCTGCCTGAAGGACTCTCTTTAAAATTTCATGTAGTGCTAAAAGGCTAGTTGTGATTTCTTTCAACTTTTATATAACTGAAAGGTCTTTATTTTACTTCATCTTTGAAATTTACTTTTGCTATGTATAAAATCCTACATTGACAGGTTTTTTTTTATTTCTTTCCATGCTTTTAAAGCTGTTACCTCACTGTTTTTTCACTTGCACTGTTTCACAAAAGATATCTGCTGAAATTCTTATCTTTGTTCCTCTGCATGTAACATGTCTGTTTTATCCTTCTGCTACGGTTTTACTTTATCACTATTTGAAGGATATTTGATTATGATGCACCCTCCTGTTTTTGTCTTCATGTCTCATACCTGTGAGCTTCTTCTTTTATATATACTTTTCAATGCCTTTGGAATAATTTTGGATAAGATTTAATTTTTTCTTCCTGCAGTCCTGCTTCTTATTCAGGGACTCCAATTGTACAGATAGTAGATGACTTGATTTTCTTGTATAGTTTGATTCTCTTTTACTTTTTATTTATATTTTTGATTCTTTCTATTTTTAGTCTTAAAGCTCAGTAATCTTATACTTTGCCACATCTAATATGTCAGCAGCCTCATGCAGTATATTTGTCACCTCATACAGTGTAGTTTTTATCTCTCTTAGTTTGATTTGGACATACATACACACACAGACACATTTATAAATAGCATATATTATATTATACTATATGTTCTGCTGCTAAGTCGCTTCAGTCGTGTCTGACTGTGCGAACCCATAGACGGCAGCCCACCAGGCTCCCCCGTCCCTGGGATTCTCCAGGCAAGAACACTGGAGTGGATTGCCATTTCCTTCTCCAATGCAAGAAAGTGAAAAGTGAGAGTGAAGTCGCTCAGTCGTACCTGACTCTTAGCGACCCCATGGATTGCAACCCACCAGGCTCCTCCATCCATGGGATTTTCCAGGCAAGAGTACTGGAGTGGGGTGCCATTGCCTTCTCCAATACTATATGTTCTAGTTATCTATAATATATAATTAGTTTATATAAGCTTTTTTCATGTTTCCCAGTTTAGTCACTCAGTCATGTCTAACTCGTTGCAACCACATGGACTGGAGCATGCCAGTCTTTCCTGTCAATCACCAACTCCCTGAGCTTGCTCAAATGCATGTCCATCAAGTTGGTGATGCCATCCAACCATCTCATCCTCTGTTGTCCCCTTCTCCTCCCACATTCAATCTTTACCAGCATCAGGGTCTTTTCCAATGAGTCAGTTCTTTGTATCAGGTGGCCAAAGTGTTGGAGTTTCAGCTTCAGCATCAGTCCTTCCAGGAAATATTCAGGACTGATTTCCTTTAGGATTGACTGGTTGGATCTCCTTGCAGTCCAAGGGACTCTCAAAAGTCTTCTCCAACACCACAGTTCAAAAGCATCAATTCTTCAGTGCTCAGCTTTCTCTATGGTCTAAATCTCTCATCCATACATGACCACTGGAAAAACCATAGCTTTCATTATATGGACCTTTGTTGTCCAAGTAATGTTTCTGTTTTTAATATGCTGTCTCGGTTGGTCATAACTTTTCTTTCAAGGAACAAGCATCTTTTAATTCCATGGCTGCAGTCACCATGTGCCATGATTTTGGAACCCAAGAAAATCAAGTCTGTCACTGTTTCCATTGTTTCCCCATCTGTTTGCCATGAAGTGATGGGACCGGTTGCTATGATCTTTGTTTTTTAGATGCTGAATTTTAAGCCAGCATGTTTACTCTCCTCTTTCACTTTCATCAAGAGGCTCTTTAATTCCTCTTCAGTTTCTGCCATAAGCATGGAGTCATCTGCATATCTGAGATTATTGATATTTCTCCCAAGCAATCTTGTTTCCAGCTTGTGCTTCATCCAGCCCCACATTTCGCATGATGTACTCTGCATATGAGTTAAATAAGCAGGGTGACAATATACAGCCTTAATATACTCCTTTCCCAATTTGGAACCAGTCTGTTGTTCCATGTCCGATTCTAACTTTTGCTTCTTGATCTACGTACAGATTTCTCAGGAAGCAGATCAGGTGGTCTCGTATTCCCATCTCTTTCAGAATTTTCCAGTTTGTTGTCATCCACTCAGTCAAAGGCTTTGGTGTAGTCAATGAAGCAGAAGTAGATGTTTTTCTGGAATTCCCTTGCTTTTTCTATGATCCAATGGATGCTGGCAGTTTGATCACTGGTTCCCTTGCCTTTTCTAAATCCAACTTGAATATCTGGAAGGTTTTGGTTCATGTACTGTTGAAGCCTAGCTTGCAGAATTTTGAGCATTAGCTTGCTAGCATGTGAGATGAGTGCAATTGTGCAGTAGACTGAACATTCTTTGGCGTTGCCTTCCTTTGGAATTGGAATGAAAACAGACTTTTTCCAGTCCAGTTCATATTTCTAGTTAACTCTTTACATGAATACAATTATAGTAACTGTTTTAATTTCCTATTTTCTAACGTATCTGTCAGTTTTGTTTTGATATCAAGTGACTTCCTTCCTCTTCATTTTGAATTAGATTTTACTGTTTTCGATCATCATAATAATCTTGTTTGAATATTAGTCATTGCTGATTTTACCTTTTAGATATGCAATATTTTTGTAGTCCTTGAAATATTTCTGATTTCTTTTTCTGGGAGACAGTTAAGATACTTACACACAATTATACCACTTTGAGTCTTGCTGTTAAGATTTTTAGGGGAGGCCAATGCTGTATTTGATATTAGGCTAATTATTCTACACTTCTGAGCCAAGGCCTTTTAGTGTACTCCATCCAGTACTTCTTTGGGGCTTCCCAGCTGGCACTAGTAGTAAAAAACCCTCCTGCCAATGCAGGAGACATAAGAGATGCGAGTGCAATCCCTCTGTTGCGAAGATCCCCTGGAAGAGGACATGGCAACCCACTCCAGTATTCTTGTCTGGAGAATCCCACAGACAGGGGAGCCCGATGGGCTACAGTCCACAGGGTTGCAAAGAGTCAGACATGACTGTAGTAACTTATCATCCAGCACTATCCAGTGGATTATGAGAATTTTCAGTCTAGCTTGTGGAAGCAGGCAGTAGGCCCCTCCCTAGGTGACCACCAGGTCCTATTACCTCTAATCTATTCTGATTATCTTTCTCCAGCCTTGAGTAGTTTCATGACACTCATTTGCTGATCAGTACTTTGCTAAATGCTTGAACAGGACACCCTGCAGGACTCCAGTGTCCTCTATGTGCAGCTCTCGCCCTCCACTCTTCTGCTCTGCAAGCCCTGGCTGTCTTGTTCTCACCTTACCCTCAGCTCCACATCCTTAAACGAGATAGGCCACTGGGCTCCTCCCCTAACCTTGTACCAGGTCCAGACCTCTCTCAAGCGAGCAAATAGGGCAGGTCTAGGACTCCTTTCATGTTCTTTCAGGGTTCATTTTTCCACGCTGCCTAATTTCCAATATCTTGAAACTGGTTTGTTCTGTTAGTTTGGGTGGGAAGGTAAGTCCAACTGCTGTTATTCAATCTTTAGTAAAGATAGAAGTCTATTTATTTTTCAACTCAATATCTTTTTATTTCACTCCTTGAACATTTTTTTTTCTTTAAAGTTCTGTCTACTATATCCACCATCTAGGTATAAGTGGGGATAGTTTCTTTTATCTGCTTTTTTTTTTCACACGGTGACATTTTATTTCTTTAGATGTATCACATTTTTTATTGTATGTCAAATATTATGTTCCTTTATACTAGAGGTAGAATTTTCCTTTGAAGAGTATGTATTTTCGTTACAGCAGGCAGTTAAGTTGGCTAGACTCAAGCTCTAATTTCTGTCTCCTCTGTGGTAGCATTGACAGAAATCTGTACTTGATTATTTTCCTGCACATTTGTCGCTAACAATAAGTTAGATCATCTTTAGGCCCGAAAGGTGCTAAACCACAGGTGATGATAAAAGAGAAGTTCCTTCTTCCTCCAAAATGTGCAGGAGGCTATATGGTATAAAGGAGGTATTCCAGAGTCAAATAAACCTTGATTTAAATCCCTCTCTGCTGCTCTCCAGGTGCTTTACCTGGAGCATATGATTTAAACATCTAAGCCCCCATTTTCTGTTAAAGGTGGTTCAAATTATGTCAGAGCTGTTCTGAGGATCAAATGAAGTAGGGAATATAAAGCACTTGTCAGAAGGCCTGACACAGAGTAAATAATTAATCAGTAGAAGTTCAAACATTCTATTTGGTAATGAGAGAAACTCTAGCAAGAAATACAGTTTATTCTAAAATAGAATGGATATAAGTTAAATAAGGTTGCAGAACCATGTTAAAGAACACAGTAGGAATTCAGGTGATAGAACTGTTAAACCCCATAGGAATTTAGAGGAAAGCAAGAGGATTTTATTTTTTGTGTGGGATTAAAATTTGTGCTTGGATTTTAATTAAAAAAAAAAAACAGTCACTTACAGAGGAGGAAACATGAAATGAAATTGCCCATAGAATGTGGAATACTAAGGCAACCAGGCCAGAGTTATGCCAAGGTTTTGTGCTGAAGAATTTTGAGAAATAAAAGAGAATTGGCTGGCAAAGTGAGGTCAGATTATTGACTCTTTGAATGCCTGATAGGAGGTTTTTATAATAATGATAATTTTGTAATACTATAGGAGCCAGATATATTAAAAACACAGAATCATAGAAATTTCAGACTGATAGTGAATATGATCTGGCTCATTTTTAAAAAATTAACAATGTGCATCTCAGTGGAACTTTAATAGATCTATCCTAGAGACATGTCATTGTTATTATACTACAGAAATGTATTACTGCTTAGTGGCCGCTCAAGGTGGGTCCATCTGGAGATTCACCTGGTCTGTCTAAGAAAGCCTCTATTGACACCCAGAGCTCTGTTGAAGACTAGGTGACAAACATTGGTCTGGTTTAATCTTTGCTTATTATAAAAATAAAAGAATTAATGTATTGAGTTGCAAAGCAGCTTGCCCAAGCTGAACTAGCTGTTGCATGCCAGAAAAGCTATTGTGATTTTAATAAAGTGAGACAACATAAGAGACACAGGGGTATAGAACGGACTTTTGGCTTCTGAGGGAGAGGGAGAGGGTGGGATGATTGGGGAGAATGGCACTGAAACATGTATACAATTATATAAGAAATGAAGCACTAGCCTATGTTCAATACAGGATACGGGATGCTTGGGGCTGGTGTACGGGATGATCCGGGGAAGTGGTAGGAGGTGGTGGTGGGGGGGCTTCAGCATTGGGAGATCGATCGTGTACACCTGTGGCTGATTCATGTCAGTGTATGGCAAAACCAATGGCAGTATTGTGAAATGGAATAAAGTATTAAATTAAAAAAAAAACAAAAAACAAACAAAACAAAAAACAAAAAAAATCCCTTAGTTTTTAGATATAAGGATCAATTGTGGCAGTGCAGAAATGAGTACCAACAGTCCTTTTGCTTTTGACTGAGATCCAAGAATATTAGTATAACTAATTCTAATGAATTTTATAGAAATTTTGACGAAAAGGACAGAATCTAAGTAAATCAAGATGACAGTTTGACTTTTTTTTTTAAATAAAGAAAAACAGCCATTTGAAAAAAAAAATTTTTTTTTCTGAGCAATTAGTTTTGGGAAACTCAGCCCTATATGTTCTGTGAATTGGAGAGGACAGTGATGGAAAACCCACCCAGGAGATGCTGTACTCATTCGGGTCTGAGAAAATAAGGAACTGGAGCACGGTATGCACAGCAAATGTAGAGAATGAATGAAGAGCAGATTTTTCAACCATATCAAAGGAAGAATTTTCAGTGAATCTTCTTTCCCTTCCTCTGTCTTTGCTTCACCAGCAAATATTCCTTTCGTCCCCACTGAATGCTGGGTCCTGCTCTGTCATGTCTTCTCATGGGGCTTCCAATGTGATTAGGAGAAGACAGACAGACATGAGATATGTGTGTAAAGTATAAAGTATGTTTATATAGATGTGCATGTAAAGTACAAAGTATGTTAGGTGCCTGTAAGGACAAAGGAGAAAAACAGAATGAGAGAGGATTGGGAATAAATAGGTATGGTTGTAATTTCAGATGCCGTGGCCAGGCAAGGGCTTGCTGAGAAGGCGCATATTTTTTTGACAGACTTGGAGATTGAGAGATTAAGCCATGGAAATATCTGTGAGAACATTCTAGAAAGAGGGACCGCATATGTGGACAACGTATGCAGTGGCTGGAACATGACTGATATGCCTGAGTAGTAGCTGGGAAGTCATTACGGCTGTCTTGGCCAGTATAAGCAAAAGGGAGCGCTTGATGAATTCAAAGAGGTATGAGCAGGCCAGTCATGTGGGGTCTCATAAGCCTTCAGAAGAACTTTGACTTTATATTCATTGATTGTGAGGAATGAGAGCTAGGATAGAATATTGGGAGGGAAAATGAGATTGATACACAGAAAGATACATAGTATATTATGTTTTGGGGAGAATAAATTTGAAATGAAGAGACCTCTGAGATTAGCTAATTCATAGGCAACAGTAAATGTATATATTAACTTTTGTTGGCAGTCAGATTATAGAGTTGTGGATCAGAAACCCTCCAGATTAGAAATGAACGTTGCAATGGGATAAATTATTCTTTCTGGATGAATTTAGGAATGATTTGTGCAGAGAATAATCAAATAAAAAGAAACATTTTGGAGGTAAAATAGGAAGGTACAACCAGGAAAAGACTGATTTTCTTGTGCCAACTCAGTAAAAAAGAGATTTACAAAAGGTGGAGAAGAGTCATATCACCAAGGCCATTGATGCTGTTATTAATAGCAGACACCTTTCAGTTTAATGGACCAAAACTATTGCTAATCAGGACTTACAAAGAAGAGACAGTAATAATGATGTCACTATATATTCAGTACAGCAGTTAATTGACTTCTGGAGGTTGTTCATGCCTTGTTGAAGCTTCGTTTGTGAGGCAGACAAAACATTTATTTTTGCTATTGCAAATTGATTAATAAGAAACTGGGGTACAGAGAGATCACTTAAACTCAATAGCACCATTCAGCTGGTTAGCAGCACATGAAGACATAAGCCCAAAGCCCAGATCTGCCCATCTTATAGGGAGTTAAAGCTGGAAGAGGACCAAAGTGTGCTATAGCACAGGCCTTCCTTATACATGAAAACAGTAGAATCCTTGAGACTTGGACTGTCTTGGCCTGGACACATAGCTCCTTTGTGACCAAGTGGGGATTAGAAATTAGAGGATGTTAATGATTGCAAACATAATGAGTGGCTGCCTAGCTTGGTAGAGTAGCTTTCCATTGATCTCATTCAATCCTTAAAACAACAGTGTGAGCTAAGTAATACCCTCTCCTTTAGAGCTAAGGAAACTGAAAGCTGAAAAAAGATAAATAACTGCTCAGAGTTTTCTATTTAGGAAGTCACAGAGCCAGGATTCCAACTCAGGTTATCTGACTACAAAGCTTTGTCTCATTTGGACATTATTTTGATTCTTGGTTTTCAACACAAAACCACTTTTTGACCTGCCTGTATAATCTTCATTGGTGCTGAAGTTTTTTGTCTTGTTTGCTTATTTTCATTTTTAGAAACTGTGTCTACATGATGCTGACCTGAGCATAGTCTTTCCCCTTAGTCTGTAAGGAGGTCTATGAAAACAGGAAAAACTGGCTGTAACAGTAAAGCAGCTCCAACCTGTGAATTGGCTCAATAAGACAGAAACACATCTCTGCTCACATGAAGAGTCCCTGACGGTTTCGGGTCCCTGTAAGGGCTCTGCTCTGCCTAGTCATGCAGGGAGCCAGGCAAACCAAGGCTCTGCCGTTTCCAACATGTGGCTTCCAAGTTTCCCGGTACATCAGCCTCCAGGGAGAAGGTGGAAACAGCGTGGAGGTTCATAAGAGACATGCTGGGGGCCGTACTGGAATTACATTATTTCTAACTTCATAGCTGGAGCTTAGTCATACGGCGTCACTCATTGGGGAAGGAGTGCTCGGAATACACGCTTGGGAGCTGAAGAAGGAGAAAATATGGAAGAGCTAGCCTATTCCTACTGTAGAGCCTCTCTTTTTATTTTTAACTTTTTATTAAAGTGTAGTTGGGTTATAATGTTGTGTTAGTTTTTGGTGTATTGCAAAGTGATTCAGTGTGTATACATACATACAGACTCACAACACATACACGTGTTTGTGTATTTCAGATGCTTTTCCATTACAATATTATAAGATTACAATATTCCATTATCAATATTATAAGATATTGAATACAATCCCCTGTGTTATACAGTAGGCCTTTGTCGTTTATCTGTCTTATATATATGTTTTGTATATAGTTGTGTGTATCTGTTAATCCTGAGCTAATTTCTCCCTCATCCTCACTTCCTCTTTGGTAATCATAAGTTTGTTTTCTGTGTCTGTGAGTCTGTTTCTATTTTGTAAATAAGCTCATTTGTATAAATGTTTTTAGATTTCATATGTAAGTGATATATATTTGTCTTTTTCTGACTCACTTCACTTAGTATGATTTTCTCCAGGCCTATCCATGTTGCTGTAAATGACATTATCTTATTCTTTTTTTATGGCTGCATAAACTTTCATTGTATATATGTACCCCATCTTTATCCATTCATCTGTTTATAGGTACTTAGGTTGTTTCTAGGTCTTCGCTATTTATAGCACTTACAATTAGTGCTGCTATGAACATTGGGGTATTGTATCTTTTTGAATTAGGGCTTTTTCCAGATATATGCCCAGATGTGGGCTTGCCGGATATTATGACAGCTCTATATTGAGTCTTATAAAGAATCTCCAGACTGTTCCTCACAGTGGCTGTACCAATTTGCATTCCCACCAAGAGTGCGGGAGGGTCCCCTTTTCTCCACTCTTTTCAGCATCTGATATTTGTTGACTTCTGAAGGATAGCCATTCTGACTGGTGTGAGCTAATACCTCCATGTGGTTTTGAGCCTCGCTTTTTTATTTGTCTTTTTAGTTTCCCTCATGTATTCTGAGACACGCTATGCTCAGTAAAATCCTGGAACTCAGCAATTATTCAATAATAATCAGGTTTGCATTCACTATACTTGAGCACTTTATGGTATAACTTCCACTTCCTTAAATTCATGTAATTTGGTGGGGGAGGAGAGAATCCAGTTTTATGGGATATGTGTTATGGATTTGGGCTTCCCAAGTGGCACAACTGCTAAAGTACCCATCTGCAAAATGCCAGAGATATAAGAGACACGGGTTCAGTCCCTGGGTCAGGAAGATCCCCTGAAGAGGGCATGGTAGCCCACTACAGTGTTCTTGCCTAGAAAATCCCATGGATAGAGGAGATTGGCAGGCTATAGTACATGAGAATGCAGAGTCAGACAGGATGAAGCAACTTAGCATGCATGCACATACCCATATTACAGTCACAGATTCTATTCCTGAATGTTTTGCAATATTACAACTATCTCAGAATACAAATGAACACTTTTAAAGATCCAGAAATCCTCTCTCAGTCCTTACTAGTTACCTGATTACAAGTTAATATTAACTTTTTTCTGTCTTCTCTTTTTAAACAGAAATATAGATGTCAACATTAATAAGCTATTCGATGGGAGAAGCAATAGATTCTGCTTAGGGTTTTTTTGTTCATTTCTATGAAGTTTGATTTTGTTATCCCTGATCTACAGGTGAGAAAGCAAAGATTTGGAAAAAAATCTAAACAATACATTAATGTGTTGGTGAACAGGAGTTTGAAGTCATATTTGTGTCCAAAGCCAATGTTCTTAACCATGGTTATATGTTTACATTCTAGTTGTCTTGATAGACTCTACATGTCTGGTGGTAAAGAGGTTTTATCTTTTCATCTCTTTATCATAGGGTGGAATACAGCTTCATACAAGTATGCTTAATAAACTTCTGTTGAATGAGCATAAGCATCAAATTTTCCCTTATGACTCAACATACAAACATATAGAAAAGTTATAATCCAGCTGCAGCTGGAACCACTGTTTCACTGTAAACTTCAGCTAATTTATATGAAATCTAAGAGAGAGGAGATTAGCTGAGGGAAGAGATTGATCCAATTGAAGAAACTAGAATTTTGCAAGAATCCAAGGAGGTGTTTGTCAATGACTTTTGATAGCAAACTCACTGTACATTCAAAATAGAATTGAATGTGCTGCTTAGGATACATTCCATGAAAAAAACCTTTGGTAGACATCATGGTAAATTAAAAACTCAACACACAAATAAGACTCTTGATTGAAGATAACTTTACCTGTGTGTCTTTTGTTGCTTGTTGTGCTGCCTTAAAAATCTCTGAAAATTAGACTCAGAAGCAAAGTCTTTAGCTAATTTATATGAAATCTAAGAGAGAGGAGATTAGCTGAGGGAAGAGATTGATCCAATTGAAGAAACTAGAATTTTGCAAGAATCCAAGGAGGTGTTTGTCAATGACTTTTGATAGCAAACTCACTGTACATTCAAAATAGAATTGAATGTGCTGCTTAGGATACATTCCATGAAAAAAACCTTTGGTAGACATCATGGTAAATTAAAAACTCAACACACAAATAAGACTCTTGATTGAAGATAACTTTACCTGTGTGTCTTTTGTTGCTTGTTGTGCTGCCTTAAAAATCTCTGAAAATTAGACTCAGAAGCAAAGTCTTTTTTTTAATATAAATTTATTTAGTTTAATTGGAGGTTAATTACTTTACAATATTGTGTTGGTTTTGCCATACATCAACATGAATCCGCCACAGGTATACACATGTTCCCCATCCTGATTCCCCCTCCAAGTCTTAAACAAACCAAACCAAACCAACCAAACAACAAAAGGAAACTACATGTTGTCTTTTAGAGGTAAATAATATATAAAGATTAAACTAACCCCATCATATTTAGTTTTGTGAACTGACTTTGTATCTCTGTGATTTGCAAACAGCAGGATCTTTTGTGGTACTTTGAATATATTTCATTCATTCATTCCTACAAACTTATTGGCCACTTTCAAACTAATTGACAGCCCCTTATAATCACATGAAATGTACACCTAAGATGTTGTCTCAATTCTTAGAAACTCTGCATTTCAGTGATGTACACAAAAGGGGAAATACTGCTGTGCTTAAATAGATGTGTGTGTATACATTGAATCACTAGGGGAGATAAGCGCTATATATATGTCTGGAGGAGTTGGAGAAGGTGGTGTCAGTTGGGGTTTGGAAGATGAGCATATATTATATACTGCTTTTTCCTGATCAAGTTCTTGGATTTCATGGATCATGTTGTCTTCATTTTTGTATCTGCTACAACACAAATATCATCTTTGACTCATATTTTCATCTCAGAGGATATTTATAGAATTGAATAAATGCATTGCCTTTGTATAAATCATTCTTTCTTCATTTATCAATGGCATGATGTGATAGAAGAGTGACAAATATAGATTCTAGCTCATTATGAACTTGGTCTCACCATTTGTTGATTGTGTGACCTTGGCTCTCATGTGAATTATCACGTTGTTTTTGTTCAGTCACTAAGTTGTATCCAACTCTTTGCGACCCCATGGACTGCAGAACTCCAGGCTTCCCTGTCCATCACTATCTCCTGGAGTTTGCTCAAATGCATGTCCATTTATTTGGTGATGCCATCCAACCATCTCATTCTCTGTTGCCCTCTTCTCCTCCTGCCCTCAATCTTTTCCAGCATCAGGGTCTTTTCCAGTGAGTTGGCTCTTCAGATCAGGGGGCCGAAGTATTAGAGCCTCAGCTTCAGCATCAATTCTTTCAATGAACATTCAGGGTTGATTTCCTTTAGGATTGACTGATTTGATCTCCTTGCTGTCCAAGGACTCTGAAGAGTCTTCTCTAGCACCACAATTCAAAAGAATCAGTTCTTCAGCACTCAGCCTTCCTTAAGGTCCAACTCTCACATCAGTACATGACTTTATCTTTGACTATATATTGGATCTTTGTCAGCAAAGTGATATCTCTGCTTTTGAATACATTGTCTAGGTTTGTCATAACTTTTCTTCCAGGGAGCAAGCATCTTTTAATTTCATGGCTGCAGTCACCATCTCCAATGATTTTGGAGCCCAAGAAAATAAAATCTGCCACTGTTTTTATATTTTCCCCACCTATTTGCCATGAGTTATTATGTAGCAGACACCAAATACAGAAAGGAATACTATAGGTTCCATGCTCAAGAATCCTCCAATGTCTCTCCACCATTTTCAGGTCAGTGCTGGATTAAACAGATTAAAACAAAACTCTAGGATTTGTTATAGGAAGGAAAGATGAATGTTTTGTTTCCCTGTTTCCTCTGGGATAGCTGACACTGGCTGATGCAGCCAGGCACAGTGTAATTTATCAGAATTCCTTAAGACAGGGAGCCGGATTCATATGAACTCACAGAGACCCCATTCCCAGAGCATCTGTCTTGTTTGTTTGCCTGTAGCAAGTGCTGACTGGTAGAAACAAATCTCTTCGGACAAAGGCAGCCGCAAGCCATTTACCATTTTTAAAGTCCCTGCGGCATCACCAAAAAGCTTCCGAGTATTTTCTGTATTTGGATTTGCGGTGGTTGCTTTTAATACTACTGTGACTACGTAGAAGAAATAGTTTTCTGAACACAACGAAAATATGAGCACCCCTCAAGTGCAGCCTGGTTTTGTAGAAAATGAAATTGTTAGCTTCAGTTATAGACCTGACCCACAGAATAGAAAGCTGCAGCCTTGTTTCCAGGTGCTGGTCTGTCTTGAGCCTTGATTATTCCCAGTGAGTCCCTAGAAACTGCCGTGGTCAGAGCAGTTCCCAGGCAAGGGACGCCACGACTACTTTTCTCGTTTTCACTATAAGCCAGGGATTCCCTAGTGTCTGTAAAGTGATTGTAGATGTATAAATTGTCTGCTTTTCTTCACCCCCTGTAAGAGTTTCCTGTGCTACATAGATGGCTTCTACCCTGCTGGAAGCTTTTGCTAGTCTCTCTTACTTCAGTTTGGGAATAAAAACATCTGTGAATTGAAAAAAAAAAAAATTTGCACATCTTTCACTACTCCTGCTCCTCCTAGAAACTACTTATTAATTGAGGGCAGGGGAATTATTTGAAAGATGTTCAGACAATTAAACCTCCAAACTGGGCTGGTTTTGAGAGTGAACTGGGCAGCAGGTGACCCTGAGACCAACCAGAACATATGACTGTTTTGGTTATTTGGGAAGCTTTTGCTTTTATATTTCCTGATTTCTTGACACATTAACTGTGGCTGTATGTATGGTTGTTACCTAAATATTGTCCTTAGTCTAGAAGCAGCAGGGTCTGTGGGGATCATGACTGCCTTTCTGGAAGCTTTGGAAATAAATGCCTAAGGCCAAATGTGTTGCTGCTTTGTTACAGAGACTTATCTTTCAGCCTCATATAGAGGTGTATCTCTGAAAAGCAGTCGTACAGTTATGTCTGTTCCTCTTGGCAACCGGCATTTAGAAGTAGCCAAACTGACTTCATAACTTAGGGCCAGTCCTTCCCCTCTGTGAGACATAGCCTCAGGTAACTTCTCTGTTTCAACTTTTGAACATTTTAATGATCCAAGGTGTGTCCCACTGAACCACACGGCTATAAAATTCAGAAATGAGAACACAGCTGTTGAAAATCTATTTATTGGAGATGTGTACTAAATGCACACACAACCTGAGCGCAACGGCTGAAGGTGCACAGAAGTACTTGATCCTGGTGCCTGACTGCATTTAGAAACCGAAGGGATACGCTAGGCCAAAGGACAGCATGAAGGGAATGTCCCAGCCATGAAGGAATAAGATGGCAATGGGCAGCAAAAGACCACGATGGAGTTGTCTGGAACAGAGAGCTGCATCGTTCTTCTCTAGACTTGACTCGACTCCCATGAGATGAGAATGGCAGTTTTCAAACTACGTTCGCAGCCTTGTACGCAACTCAGGACTTTTCAGGGACATAGTACCACAGGTCACTGATTGGCCTTGAACTGATGCCCGTGGCAGGGCATGCGGAACAGGGCTGCGAAGTACACTATATCCATTATGTGTTATGTGCATGTGCACCAAGTTGCTTCAGTCGTGTCCAATCCTTTGTGACCCTATAGACTATAGCCCGCCAGGCTTCTCTGTCCATGGGGATTCACCAGGCAAGAAAGCTGGAATGGGTTGCCAAGCCTTCCTCCAGTGAATCGTACCCACTGAGGGACTGAACCTGTGGCTACTGCATTACAGGTGGATTCGTCACCGCTGAACCATCAGGGGAGCCCATGTGATTTATTCACTCCAGTCGCTCAGTCGTGTCTGACTCTTTGTGACTCCATGGAATGCTACACACCAGACTTCCCTGTCCATCACCAACACCCGGAGCTTGCTCAAACGCAGGTCCATTGAGTCAGTGATGCCATCCAACCATCTCATCCTCTGTCATCCACTTCTCCTCCTGCATTTAATCTTTCCCAGGATAAGGATCTTTTCCAATGAGTCAGTTCTTCACATCAGGTGACCAAGGTATTGAAGCTTCAACTTCAGCATCAGTACTTCCAATGAATATTCAGGACTGATTTCCTTTAGAATTGACTGGTTTCATCTCCTTGCAGTCGAAGGGACTCTTAAGAGTCTTCTCTAACATCACAGTTCAAAAGCATCACTTCTTCGGTGCTTAGTTGTCTTTATGGTCCAGGTCTCACATCCATACATGACTACTGGAAATACAATAGCTTTGACTAGACGGACTTGGTTGACAAAGTAATGTCTCTGCTTTCTAATATGCTGTCTAGGTTGGTCATAGCTTTTCTTGCAAGGAGCAAGCATCTTTTAACTCTATGGGTACAGTCACCATCTGCAGTGATTTTGGAGCCCCCCCCAAAATAAAGTCTCTCACTGTTTGCATTGTTTCCCCATTTGCCATGAAGTGATGGGACCAGATGCCATGATCTTAGTTTCCTGAATGTTGCATTTTAAGCCAACTTTTTCATTATCCTTTCACTTTCATCAAGAGGCTCTTTAGTTCTTCTTTGCTTTCTGCCATAAGGGTGGTGTCATGTGCATATCTGAGATTATTGGTATTTCTCCCAGCAGTCTTGATTCCAGCTTGTGCTTCATCCAGCCTGGCATTTTGCATGATGTACTCTGCCTTTAAGTTAAATAAGCAGAGTAACAATATACAACCTTGATGTACTCCTTTCCTGATTTGGAACCAGTCTGTTGTTCCATGTCATGTTCTAACTGTTGCTTACTGACCTGCATACAGATTTCTCATGAGGTAAGTTAGGTAGTCTGGGATTCCCATCTCTAATAATTTTCCACAGTTTGTTGTGATCCACACATTCAAAGGCTTTGGCATAGTCAATAAAGCAGAAGAAGGTGTTTTTCTGGAAATCTCTTGCTTTTTCAATGATCCAACAGATGTTGGCAATTTGATCTCTTGTTCCTCTGCCTTTTCTAAATCCTGCTTGAACATCTGAAAGTTCATAGTTCACATACTGTTGAAGCCTGAATAGGAGGATTTCCAGCATTACTTAGCTAGCATGTGAGGTGAGTGCAATTGTGCAGTAGTTTGAGCATTCTTTGGCATTGCCTTCTTTGGGATTGGAATGAAACCTGATCTTTTCCAATCCAGTGGCCACTGCTGATTTTTCCAAATTTGCTGGCATATTGAGTGCAGCACTTTCACAGCATCATCTTTTAGGATTTGAAATAGCTCAACTGGAATTCCATCACCTCCACTAGCTTTATTCATAGTGATGCTTCCTAAGGCCCACTTGGCTTCACATTCCAGGATGTCTGGCTCTAGGTATGTGATCATACCATCGTGGTTATCTGGGTCGTGAAGATCTTTTTTTTGTACAGTTCTTCTCTGTATTCATGCCACCACTTAATATCTTCTGCTTCTGTTAGGTCCATACCATTTCTGTCCTTTTTTGTGCCCATATTTGCATGACATGTTCCCTTGGCATCTCTAATTTTCTTGAAGAGCTCTCTGGTCTTTCCCTTTCTATTGTTTTCCTCTATTTCTTTGCATTGATCACTGAGGAAGGCTTTCTTATCTCTCCTTGCTATTCTTTGGAACTCTGCATTCAAATGCTTATATATTTCCTTTTCTCCTTTGCCTTTTGCTTCTCTTCTTTTCTCAATTATTTGTAAGGCCTGCTCCGACAACCATTTTACCATTTTGCATTTCTTTTTCTTAGGGATGATCTTGATCACTCCCTCCTATACAATGTCATGGACCTTCACTCAGTTTCTCAGGCACTCAGACTATCAAATCTAATCCCTTGTATCTGTTTGTTATTTCCACTGTATAATCATAATGGATTTGATTTAGGTCATATCTGAATGGTCTATTAATTTTCCCTACTTTTTTCAATTTAAGTCTGAATTTGGCAATAAGGAGTTCATGATCTGAGTCACAGTCAGCTCCTAGTATTGTTTTTGCTGACTATATAGAGCTTCTCCATCTTTGGCTGCAAAAAATATAATCAATCTGATTTCAGTATTGACCATCTGGTGATGTCCATCTGTAGGGTTGTCTCTTGTTTTGTGGGAAGAGGGTGTCTGCTATGACCAGTGTGTTCTCTTGGCAAAGCTCTGTTAGCCTTTGCCCTGCTTCAATCTGCACTCCAGGGCCAAACTTACCTGTTACTTCAGGTATCTCTTGACTTTCTACTTCTGCATTCCAGTCCCCTGTAATGAAAAGGACATCTTTTTGAGGGTTAGTCTAGAAGGTCTTGTAGGTTTTCAGAGAACTGTTCAACTTCAGCTTCTTCAGCGTTACTGATTGGGAGTATAGGCTTTTGTTACTATGACATTGAATGGTTTGCCTTGGAATCAAACAGAGACCATTCTATTGTTTTTGAGATTACAACCAGGTACTGCATTTTGGACTCTTGTTGACTGTGAGGGCAACTCCATATCTTCTAAGGGATTCTTGCCCACAATAGTAGATATAATGGTCATATAAATTAAATTCACTCATTCCAATCCATTTTCATTTACTGATTCCTAAAATGTCAATGTTCACTCTTGCCACTCTTGACCACTTCCAATTTACCTTGATTCATGGACCAAACATTCCAATTTCCTTTTCAATATAGTCCTTTACAGCACTGGACTTGACTTCCATCACCAGTCCCATCCACAACTGGGTGTTGCTTTCGCTATTCTTTCTGTATTTTCCACTGATCTCCACTAGCATATAGGGCACCTACTGACCTGGGAAGCTGATCTTTCAATATCCTATCTTTTTGCCTTTTCATACTTTTTATGGGGTTCTCAGGGCATGAATACTGAAATGGTTTGCCATTCCCTTCTCCAGTGGACCACATTATGTCAGAACTCTCCTCCATGACCCATCCGTCTTGAGTCGCCCTACATGGCATGGCTCATAGTTTCATTGGGCCAGACAAGGCTGTGGCCCATGTAAACTGTTAGATTAGTTTTCTGTGACAATTGTTTACATTCTATCATGTGGCTTTCATGTGCTATATATTAATATTAGTTTAATTTCTTTTTATATAAGACTTCTGAAGGATAGGTATTTCCAGGAGAAATAGGGGAAGATTCCCAGCCAACAATTGCTATATTCCAAGAAATGATTACCTGAAGAGGCTATGGAAGATGAGCTGAGCCTACCATGGCAATCAACAGCTCATCTTTCTGCAGGGATGTCACGTTCCTTCAGCTCAGAGGCAAGCCTTTGGGCTAGAGAATCTGAGTGAACCATGCATTTGCTGATTCTATGAAGCCAGCTTCTAGAGCAAATAGAGCCTAGAATACTTTCTTTAATGAGGATGACTGAAGAATGAGTAGCTCTGATTGATTATCATAAATCAAGTCATTTCATGAACTGGCAGTTGTAGAGAGAGAGAGAACGGTAGTTCCCAAATTGTGTTCTCCCAAACCTTAGTTTCATAAGCTGCAATCCAAAGAAAAAGTACTCTTCAGCCAAGTAAATATGGGAAACAGTGCATATTATGATTCTTCTCTCCAAGTTACAGGGCATATAAATATGTTAAATCTCTGAGACTGAAATCTAAAAATCATTAGCTTAACACTGTTTCAGATACAGTTTCCTGGACTTATTTGTTCACAGATATTTTCAAAGAATACCCAGCAATATCTGGAGTTACTCTTTTGGAATCATCAATTCAGAGAAGAATCATATTCTCTGAATTACAGACCTGTGCCAGACATCCTCAATTTAGTTTTTGGTGATTCAGCATGTGCAGTTAGAAATGTCTTCATGACCATCAGCTCTCATCCATTGTTCAATTCATGAGAGAGCATCCAAAATGAGCTTTCATTTTGTTTGAATTCTGGGGAAGAAGATGGGACTTGGTTCTTCCAGTAGCTTTCATTTTAGGTGACTAACCGGTTTTAATCAGTATGTTGACATGAGTATGTCAGGTGTGGTAGGTGTTTATTAAAAGGTTAGTGTCAAAAGAAATTAATGTCCTGGTGGGCTTGTGTTTTTCTCTGAGGCAGATATTGATGAATGTACAGAGGGGATCATTGAGTGCCACAACCATTCCCGCTGCGTTAACCTACCAGGGTGGTACCACTGTGAGTGCAGAAGCGGTTTCCATGACGATGGGACCTATTCACTGTCCGGGGAGTCCTGTATTGGTAAGCAGCTTTCAGCCATGCCCTCCATCCCTCTGGACCTTTGCAGGAGCGGCAGCCTGCTTTGGTAGTCTATCCAGCTCCCAGTGTTAAAATATGACCCCTCACTGGTTAAAACTCATCACTTCGCAAATTTGCTCCCTCTGTAATTCAGGGATCAGGCCAGGGATTATGTGATGTAGAGTTTTAGAACTATTATTTAAAAACTAGGGCAGTCAGAGGACAAAGCCTGAGTCTGTAGGCTGTGGTATTTAGTTCTTTCTGTAGGAAACCATGATGACTTCCTAGAATTTTTTGCAGTTTGAGATACAGCTGTGGGAGAAAAGGAAATATTACTGGACGTAGAAAGTTCAGTTTAAATCTCAGCTCTTGTGCTACAAATGTCACTGCACCTCTCTGAGCCTTCATTGTGAATATATAAAAATGTGGATAATAATGCACATATTTATATTATTAGATTTAAATGGGATGCCATATATTTAAAGATTATAAGCTTTGGATTGATGCACAAATATAATAGAGTCGAATTAACCTTATTATTGTTGCTATTACTCTGCCATCCTCTTTGCAAGGTCTCCTTTAATCTCTTTTCTGCTTATGGTTCTGTTACCTGCTGAACAGAGGAAGTTAACAGATGGAGTTCTTCACCTTTAAGACCTTATACCTTTCATGAAATCCAAACAGCTGATCAAGAATGTAATTGTTTCCATGAGAACCTTAACCAATCCACTTATTTCATGTCATGTGGACTCAGCTGAATTCTTAATGCTGATTTGAGCTGACCCAGAGGGCAAGCATTCTGACCATGGGTTCTCAAAGTTCAGAATGCTGAATTAGAAAGTGGAAATTTGATTTTGAAAATCCATTGTCTCTGCTCACCGTGTATCTTTTTTCCCCTAAAGGTTGCCGCTAAGAACCAGTCAATGTTTTTACAACTTCTGCCCTGAGATGGGCTCTGAGAAAAGATGAATTAGGGAACAGTAAGCACATAGCTTGTCCATTGCAGTCTTGATATTGCTGTTGAAAGACACGTAGTGTTGTTGTTGCAAGCATAGACTCTTGAGTCAGACTCTGCAGTCAGATTCCAGCTCTGCCATGACTAAGTATGCTGCAAGATCTTATCTAAACTGTACCTCAGTTATCTTGTGTGTAAAATGGAAATGGTCATATTTTTCTGCAGGCTCAGCATGCTGTCTCATACTCCATCCCTATTCCTTTTATTGTTAAAGCAATGATTTGCAGCTTCACGGAGAGCTTTGCATTTATCCTGGGTCTTCATATACTTCCTTTACTCCATGGCCGGGAACTTCTGTATATATGCAACTCATAGTAGATAGATGTTATGTGAATAGGAATAGATCAAATGGCTGTTGTTATTGGAGTTAGAAAGATATAATTTGGTGACTAACCGGTTTTAATCAGTATGTTGACATGAGTATGTCAGGTGTGGTAGGTGTTTATTAAAAGGTTAGTGTCAAAAGAAATTAATGTCCTGGTGGGCTTGTGTTTTTCTCTGAGGCAGATATTGATGAATGTACAGAGGGGATCATTGAGTGCCACAACCATTCCCGCTGCGTTAACCTACCAGGGTGGTACCACTGTGAGTGCAGAAGCGGTTTCCATGACGATGGGACCTATTCACTGTCCGGGGAGTCCTGTATTGGTAAGCAGCTTTCAGCCATGCCCTCCATCCCTCTGGACCTTTGCAGGAGCGGCAGCCTGCTTTGGTAGTCTATCCAGCTCCCAGTGTTAAAATATGACCCCTCACTGGTTAAAACTCATCACTTCGCAAATTTGCTCCCTCTGTAATTCAGGGATCAGGCCAGGGATTATGTGATGTAGAGTTTTAGAACTATTATTTAAAAACTAGGGCAGTCAGAGGACAAAGCCTGAGTCTGTAGGCTGTGGTATTTAGTTCTTTCTGTAGGAAACCATGATGACTTCCTAGAATTTTTTGCAGTTTGAGATACAGCTGTGGGAGAAAAGGAAATATTACTGGACGTAGAAAGTTCAGTTTAAATCTCAGCTCTTGTGCTACAAATGTCACTGCACCTCTCTGAGCCTTCATTGTGAATATATAAAAATGTGGATAATAATGCACATATTTATATTATTAGATTTAAATGGGATGCCATATATTTAAAGATTATAAGCTTTGGATTGATGCACAAATATAATAGAGTCGAATTAACCTTATTATTGTTGCTATTACTGCTGCCATCCTCTTTGCAAGGTCTCCTTTAATCTCTTTTCTGCTTATGGTTCTGTTACCTGCTGAACAGAGGAAGTTAACAGATGGAGTTCTTCACCTTTAAGACCTTATACCTTTCATGAAATCCAAACAGCTGATCAAGAATGTAATTGTTTCCATGAGAACCTTAACCAATCCACTTATTTCATGTCATGTGGACTCAGCTGAATTCTTAATGCTGATTTGAGCTGACCCAGAGGGCAAGCATTCTGACCATGGGTTCTCAAAGTTCAGAATGCTGAATTAGAAAGTGGAAATTTGATTTTGAAAATCCATTGTCTCTGCTCACCGTGTATCTTTTTTCCCCTAAAGGTTGCCGCTAAGAACCAGTCAATGTTTTTACAACTTCTGCCCTGAGATGGGCTCTGAGAAAAGATGAATTAGGGAACAGTAAGCACATAGCTTGTCCATTGCAGTCTTGATATTGCTGTTGAAAGACACGTAGTGTTGTTGTTGCAAGCATAGACTCTTGAGTCAGACTCTGCAGTCAGATTCCAGCTCTGCCATGACTAAGTATGCTGCAAGATCTTATCTAAACTGTACCTCAGTTATCTTGTGTGTAAAATGGAAATGGTCATATTTTTCTGCAGGCTCAGCATGCTGTCTCATACTCCATCCCTATTCCTTTTATTGTTAAAGCAATGATTTGCAGCTTCACGGAGAGCTTTGCATTTATCCTGGGTCTTCATATACTTCCTTTACTCCATGGCCGGGAACTTCTGTATATATGCAACTCATAGTAGATAGATGTTATGTGAATAGGAATAGATCAAATGGCTGTTGTTATTGGAGTTAGAAAGATATAATTTTGACATATATGATATTACATTTGCAGGCTAAAAACAAAACTTTCACTTTTAAAAACTGTATTTGATATCAATAAATGTGGGATGCTTAGCTTTTTGTTCATGAAAGACCATTGATGTGATTGACTGCCATGGTGTCACACACTTCTGTTCCTTTGCACGTGTCGACCCTCTCTGGGTGGAATGGAGCAGAGCTCTGACTCAGGAATGACCCTCTCTTTTCCGGATCATGCTGATTCGAAAATGAATTTCTGCTCATTTCCCTAACTTCAGCTCAGATTTCACCAGATCACCGTGCAGCGTCCTTTGAAATCTTCATAGGAGTTATCACTCCTCTTCTCTGCTAACTCCAGAGCTTCTGTCCTGGCATATGTTTCTGTAGCTGTTCTACTGTTCAGTTTATTGTTCTTGTACCAATCTGTAAACATAAAATAAGGTTTATTGTTCTGTCTCTCCAGCAAGACGCTTTGGTAATTGGTGTTCAGTAAATGAGAAAATGCAACCATAGTTCTTCTGTCCAATAAAGAAATGCAGTCATAGAAAGGGTAGCACCTTGCTTCTGGCCTCACAGCTTATTTGGTACAAGTAGAGATGCAAGCCTAGGTCAAAGGTGACCCTACATCCCAAATGCCCAGGACAACCCCACTTTATGCCTATTCTGATGTAATTACCAGTCATGCCCTGTCACCGTCATAAATGTCCCTGCTAGGATGACAGATGTCATGGCCACCTCACCTGCCATGCTGAGTGGTGTGCCTGGGGGAACAGAGCTCTGCCTCCCTGGGGATGCACTTTCTTCATCCATGAACTGATTCCAGCTCTGCACAGGAAGATGTTGGTGAGCTGGAGTTCTTGGCAAAGAACTAGGGTTGTTTTTATTAGTAACATTTTAAAGTTGGATAATCGTTCATCTGAATTCCCTTTCATTTCCTCACTAAAAATAGTTTTGTAAATGAGTCTTACTAAGAACAGAAATCTGACCAGCATTTAGGGTTTTCTTTTTTTTTTCCTTTTGGTAATTGAAAGCACTGTTAGTTCAGAATATGTCTTGGCATAATAGATGTATAAATCTGATCATATCACTTTCTTGTTATATCCTTCTAATGCCTTCCCAGTAAATGTAAAATAAATTTCAACTCTTTGCACGGTCTTTCCTGACATTGTCCCTGTCCAATTTTGGGCTTTCTCTTATATATGTTAGCCTTTCTGACCTTTTCAAGTCTTGCACGTGACAGTGAAACCACCTGGTTTTAGGGCCTTTGCCTTTGCTGGAACACTGTCTGGAACACTCAGTATCTGTTTTCTTGCATGTTTTTAAAATGAAATGTAGCTGATTCACAATGTTGTGTTAATTTCACATGTATAGCATGCATTGTGCTAAGTTGCTTCAATCATGCCCGACTCTTTGCAACCCTATGCACTGTAGCCAGCCAGGCTCCTCTGTCCATGGGATGCTCCAGGCAAGAATACTGGAGTGAGTAGCATGCCCTCCTCCAGGGGATCTTCCCAACCCAGGGATCGAACTCAAATCTTTGATGTCTCTTGCATTGGCAGACAGGTTCTTTATCACTAGCACCACCTGGGAAGCCTGTGTATAGCACAGTGATTTTTTTTTCTTTGCAGATTATATTCCATTAAAAGTTATTACAAGATACTGGAAATAATTTCTGGTGCTATACAAGAAATCCTTGTTATCTATTTTATGTGTAGTAGTTTGTATCTGTTAATCTCATACTCCTATTTGTCCCTCCCTCCTTCCATTTCCCTTTTGGTATCCCAAAGTTTGTTTTCTGTGTTTGTGAGTCTATTTTGTAAACAAGTTTATTTGTATCATTTTTTTAGATTCTACATGTAATTGATATCATATATTTTCCTTTCTCTGACATATGACTTAGTATAACGTTCTCTACATCCCATCTATGTTCCCGCAAAAGGCAGTAGTTTGTTCCTTTTTATGACTGAGTAATATTCCATTATGTGTATGTGTGTGCACACATGTATATACCGCATCTTTTTAAGCTGTCATTTGTTGATGGACACTTGGATTATTTCCATATCTTGCCTTTTGCAAATAAGCGCTACTATGAACACTGAATGCATGTATCTTTTCACATTAAAGTTCTGACATATGACTTAGTATAACGTTCTCTACATCCATCTATGTTCCCACAAAATGCAGTAGTTTGTTCCTTTTTATGACTAATATTCCATTATGTGTATGTGTGTGCACACACGTATATACCACATCTTCTTAAGCTGTCATTTGTTGATGGATACTTGGATTATTTCCATATCTTGCCTTTTGCAAATAAGCGCTACTATGAACATTGAATGCATGTATCTTTTCACATTAAAGTTTCTGTTTTTCCAGATGTGTATCCAGGAGTAGAGTTGCTAGATCATATGATAGTTCTATTTTTACTTTTCAAAGGAACCTCCATATTGCATTCCACAGTGCATGCTGCACGCTAAGTCGCTTCAGTCATGTCCAGCTCTTTGTGACTTTATGGACTGTGGCCCACAGGGCTCCTCTGTCCATGGGGATTCTTTAGGCAAGAACACTGAAGTGGGTTGCCATGCCCTTCTCCAGGGGATCTTCCCGACCCAGAGATCAGACTCATGTCTCTTACATCTTTTGCATTGCCATGAGGATTCTTAACCACTGAGCCACCAGGGAAGCCCATTCTACAGTGGCTATGCCAATTTACATTCCCACCAGAAGTGTAGGAAGTTCCCCTTTTCTTAATACCTTCTCTAGTACTTATTATTTGTAAACCTCTTTCTTCATTTAGATCTTAGATCAAATGCCACTTTTTTGAGGAGCCTCTCCTTGACCATTTTATCTGAAGTAGTTGCTTCATTGTATCACTCTCTTTTATGCCTTTTACAGCATTTTGTTGTTTTCATATGTATTATGCATATGCATATGTGTAACTGTCTCCAGCCACAAATGTACAGATCCTTGGAGGGCAGAAACCTTGTCTGTATTCACCACTGTTCACTTGTTGCTTTATTGTGTACACACAATGTAGGCACTCCACGCGTGTGTGTCAAATGATTGAAGGAATAGATACAACTCTATCCGGACAAGTTTATCTTGTATTGGGGCTGACACAACTAGTTGTGTCATAAGATGCTAAACATCACAACATCATGTGAGTCTTCTGTTTCAGAAAAAAAAAGTATTTATTAAGAACAACCATTACACCAGTACTGTGTTAAGCCTTCTGGGAATATGAGTTCGAAGAAGATAAGATCTCTGTTCTTGGGGGATTTATAACTTGAAATATTCTGAATCATAATAACATCATAACAGCACTGAAAATTAGCACCTAAAATAAACTGTAAATAACATCAGCTACTAATGCTTACATTTAAAAACAACAGTGGCATCTAAGAGAGTTTTCTTTTAACTGTTTTAGGAACATGCAGTTAGCTATGCTTTTTCCCCAGACAATAGCAGGGATGGCATTTGCTGAAATCTAAATGTGGCAGTTGTAGGCTTTTAAAGGAACAGTCCCATGTCACTCCATGCCATTTTTCTTAGATGAGGATAACACCTGCTGTATTGACTTCATCAGTTACTGTAAACATCTAATGTTAGTAATGTCGTAAAGAACAGCACCCTTGGAAGATCTCCTATTGCCTCTTTCTCCTAAAGTATACTGATGATACAGTTGAAGAAATTACTAGTTCAGGTATTGTAGAGACAGATAGAATCATCCTTCTTGAGGCGTTTATCAGAGTCTCGTTTGTTTCCCTGTCTCGCTCTCATTTGCTTGTTTATAATTCCAGGAGAGATGGAAACAAAAAGATTTACTAGCTAGGATTTATTGGGACGATCCTCTGGAGAAGGGCATGGTTACCCACTGCAGTATTCTTCTCTGGAGAGTTCCATGGACACAGGAGCCCGGTGGGCTACAGTCCATGTGGTTGCAGAGTTGGACATGACTGAGTGACTAACACTTTCATTTTTCACATTTATTGAAGAAGACAGTGCTGCCTTGTTACTGTAGGGTCCAGTGTACTCTGTTTGGATGCAGTGGTGGGAGTCTGAGTCTCAGTATTAACAGAAGCTCTGAGCAGTCCCTTTTTATCCAGGCATAGCTATCTTGGTCATTTGGAAATGAAAATACATATCAATAATGCCATGTATGAAGAGCAGGATTTTACATATTTTGAAAATAGATTCTAACTCCCTTGGATGTTAGTCAGTCTCTATGATTTGCTTCTGCCTTTGAATCTTTATTTTCCTCGACTCCATCTCTTGCTTAACATGGATTCTCAAGCCTCCTCAAATATTTCTTTCAGTCTTTTCAAACCCTGCAATCTTTACTCCTTTGCTTGTATGCTTTTCCCTGACTGTCTCTCTATCCCACTTTCTGCTTATCGAAATCCTGATGAAGTTTTACCCCCTGAACCAGGGATTCTAATATTTGCTTCACAGTAGATTCACCTGCGTAACTTTTAAAATATACTTACAATGAGATATCACACAACTAGAGACTCTAATTCAGTTGGTCTGTTACTGGATAGATGGAAGTCATTTTTTAAATGTCTATAAGTGAGTGAAAAAGTTAGGTTAAAACTCAACATTCAAAAAAACCAAGATCATGGCATCCGGTCCCATCACTTCATGGCAAATAGATGAGGAAGCAATGGAAACAGTTTCAAACTTTATTCTTTGGTGCTCCAAAATCATTGCAGATGGTGACTGCAGCCATGAAATTAAAAAATGCTTGCTCCTTAGGAGAAAAGCTATGACCAGACTAGACGACATGTTAAAAAGCAGAGACATTACTTTGCCAACAAAGGTGTGTCTAGTCAAAGCTATTGTTTTCGCAGTAGCCATGTATGGATGTGGGAGTTGGACTGTGAAGAAAGCTGAGTGCCAAAGAATAGATGCTTTTGAACTGTGGTGGTGGAGAAGACTCTTGAGAGGAGAAAGAAGACTGCAAGGAGGTCCAACCAGTCAATTCTAAAGGAAATCAGTCCTGAATATTCATTGGAAGGACTGATGCTGAAGTTGAAATGCCAATACTTTGGCCACCTGATGCAAAGAACTGACTCATTGGAAAAGACCCTGATGCTGGGAAGGACTGAAGGCAGAAGGAGAAGGGGATGACAGAGGATGAGATGGTTGGATGGCATCACCGATGTGATGGACATGAGTTTGAGTAAGCTCCGGGAGTTGGTGATGGACAGGGAAGCCTGATGTGCTGTAGTCCGTGAGGTCACAGAGTTGGACATGACTGAATGACTGAACTGAACTGAGTGAGTGATTAAAAAGAATTTTAAATTAACAGAGACACTCATAGCTCTCTAATAATAATAAAATTGCCTACCTCTTATATGTGTTTGCACCTGTTTTATGGAGCTTATCAGATTAAGTTTGTTGTCTTCATCGTTTCTTTATAACTTATAGACATGTAGCTGTTCTTTGGGATGTGGCACCTCTTGGCCCCCTGTTACAGTCTCCTCTATGGGACTTGGCTGTATGAAGTGAGTTCCCAGACTCTGGAGTCTGCTCACTGGTCACTGTCAACAGCTCAGTGAGGATTTACTTGTCAGAACAGCTGCTGCAATCAGTGTGAACATGCAGAGCAAGAGAAACAACCAGAAAATGTTCCTCTGGAATCTCTTGGGAAGGGGGTTTCACTTTTTATTGATGGATGTGTCAGAGGTGACTGAAGTGGTCTACGAATGATTTGGGCTCTGCTGTCGTTGCCCAGTGCCTAGTTCTCATAGGAGTGGAAATAAAAAGAGACAGAGGCCGGAGATGCCCCCCTATGATGAACCTTACTGAGGCAAATAGCGGATTATGAAGACTTAGCGAGTAACAGTGTGATACACACAGGAGAGGCGGGTTTCAAGTACATATGGGTTTGCTGGGATTCAGATTCCAACCTGGCCACTTTCTAGCCGAGTTGCATTCGGCAAGCTATTTAACCTCTCTTAGTTTCCTCCATATGCGATGATTAAAAAATATTTTCTCATGGATTTTTTTGGTAAAACAAGTGCTTCTATATGCAAAAATCTTAGCAAGTAGTAGATAGTATGAGTCAACATTTAACTGTCCTTCTTGTGTGTCAGATGAAGACAGCAACAGTGATTCTAACAAGAGCTAACATTTATGGAGAGATTACTTTCTGCCAGGTACCAAGCAATTTACAGAAGTGCCAACTTTATAAATTGCTGTGAGGATTAAATAAGCTATATACACACAGGAGAGGCGGGTTTCAAGTACATATGGGTTTGCTGGGATTCAGATTCCAACCTGGCCACTTTCTAGCCGAGTTGCATTCGGCAAGCTATTTAACCTCTCTTAGTTTCCTCCATATGCGATGATTAAAAAATATTTTCTCATGGATTTTTTTGGTAAAACAAGTGCTTCTATATGCAAAAATCTTAGCAAGTAGTAGATAGTATGAGTCAACATTTAACTGTCCTTCTTGTGTGTCAGATGAAGACAGCAACAGTGATTCTAACAAGAGCTAACATTTATGGAGAGATTACTTTCTGCCAGGTACCAAGCAATTTACAGAAGTGCCAACTTTATAAGTTGCTGTGAGGATTAAATAAGCTAACATAGGGGAAAAAACCATTCAGCAGTTGTGGTTTAAGTGCTTAGTAAATGTGAGCCATGAGCCATTATCTTGAACCAAACCCCTATACTACGTGTCCGGGAACCTCATGCATTATCTAATTTAGTTCTCATAACTACCTTAGGAGGGAAGCCCTTTTACTATTGTCATTTTAAAGGTGAGGGAAATAAGATCCCAAGGATTAAGATAACATCCCAAATTCCAGTCAGTAAGCAGCACACAGAAGCCATAATCCCAGTGCCTTTGATCCCAACCTTCTGCTTTTAGTATGTTAACATTGTAAAGCTGTCTGAAAGTAGGGGGACCTGTGATGAGTCCACAGACAGGGGAGATGCTAAGCAGAGCAGTTGGGGGCCAATCAGACAGAGAAGGAGAATATGAGTGAGACCCAGACAAAGAGCTGCTATGTTCTGTCTGAATCAAGAGATTGGGGGATTGCTTTATCTAAGGGACTCAAGGGCTATGTAGTTAGGCCCTCCAGCTAGACCAGGGGCAGGATGTCAAGGTGGCAGGTTCTTGACAATTAATCTGATAGCATCTAAGCCTTGACAATAGTATCACCTGGCTATCCACTGAGGCCATTACCTTCCTTGCATTTCTGATGATATGAATCTGAGTGAAAAAGGAAAACAAGGAATGGGGAATCAAGAGCATGAGAAACGGTGCCAAGCAGATTTTTAACTATTTATGTTTGATCTTTCACTCATTCATTTATCCCCTGCCTCTTAAAAGTAGTTACTATATACAAAGAACACACATTCAATAGACTTATTAACAAAGAAATATTTGAAAAATAAAGGAAACATACTAACCATGAGAGTTAACAACACATTGATGAATAGCCTAACAGGCAGAGCAAAAAGGGAAGAAACATGAGTTTTATGAGTTGTTCTGATCTGAAAGGAGTTGGCATAAAAATTTTTTAAAGCAAAAATGGCTCAAATGTGTTTTCCCTGTGTTCCAGAGTAGAGATGTGCCAGGTGGTGAAAATATCTCTGTGGACCACAGATTCAAGCTAAGAAAATTTAAGAGACAGAGGCATACCATATCCACATCATAATATTCCTTGGATTTTCTCTCTTTGCAAACAATAGTATTTTCATTGTTCACTGTTTCATTCCTTGCCAAAGTATTTTCTTGAAATAGCCCCTGTCCCTCAACCTTCCTTGATATTATTTAATGATAGATACCTCATTAACTTCAAAATTGACATTTGTTGCCAAAGAACTTAAGATTTGGTTTTCATGCAAGTAATAAATGAATTATTATTTAAGGGACTTCCCAAGACAGATACCACCTGGCCCTGTCACTGTTTTAAATAGCTTTATGCATTTAACTAGAAGTAGTGTGAAGTATGTGGGGCTATTGTTTGAGGACTCAGAGGACCTCAGCTGCATGGCATAAAATTGCCACCTTTGAATGAACAGAGAAACAGGGACAGATACCACCTGGGTCTGGAAATAATATGGAAAAGGACTGGTATAGTTCAGGACACAGAATAGAGAAAGAATGCTTCCCAACTTCCAGTGGAGGAGATATTCTGGGTCCCCAGCGAAGGCCTTAGAGTGGGTATTAGCACAAAGTTGCAAATGTTTAATCATGAGAAACGTGTCCTCTCAGACCTCTACCAGTTTCCTGCTTCCCTGCACATCCAGCCATGCATATATAAGCTGCTTAACTGCAAGTTAAATTGGGTATATTTCAGGGGCTTCTCAGGGAAGGCAAATGGCCTTCCTCAGTTTTGATGATAAATATTTCAAAAATTTAATTTCACAAAATGATGTCAGAATAATCTTCATCCCACTAAACTCAGGTGTGAACCTAAGGTTCATTGGTCCCCCTCAGCCTATCTGGGCTGACACACCAGGACTATGCAATGTTATCCACTTCAGTTCTAAAATGAAAGACATTTCAGGGAATTATTCTAACAGACTTTAAACTAACTATAGAGAGTATCCTTTAAGGCACCCCTGGCCCGGATAAGTATCTTTTCAATGACAAACACTTTCCTAATGGAAGTGTGACCAACCATGAGCAGATTAAACAGCTTGAAGCCATGCCCTGAAGCTGTGCACAGTGTATGGAGAGCCAGGAATCTCAATGCTGATCTAAATGGAGATCACCTGGGCAATGATGAAGGGGAAGAAACTAGACAATTTTTAAAAAACAACTCTTCACAAGGATTGTGATGCTGTTATACTTATTATATCCACAAAAATAAGCCTGCTGTGGTCTTATTAAGTTGGGGCTAGGACGGATGCAGAGAATTCACCCCTTAGGGACTTTAAAATACCAAGTTGGAGACAAAAATCAACAGACATGAAACGACCAATAGCATTCTGATACAGGTTATCATCTTAGGTGTGTGTTAGTAACTCAGTCATGTTCAACTAACTGGTAGATTTCTTCTTCCAGAAAGTGTTCATCAATATCCTTACTAAGAACTGTGTACATGTTTAGTATTTTTGAAATATTAAACAACAGGAATATTGCTTTCTTTATTGCCCAATAAAGTCTTGCTGCAAAACTGGTACTATAAAAGCCATATTTTTATGTATTGAACGCCAACCGTGTATCATTTCACTTTCAGAAATCCTTTATAGGTAGCAAATGAGGGGAAATAGATCAAGAGGCACAGCCATGTGTGAAAGAGCCCACATTCTTTTTATTCCCTCAAAGGCCTCTGTCAGTTGTATATTAATTGTAGGTAATTTGTGAAAGGCTTAAATTAAGGTGTCAGTGGTGATCATTATTCAGATAATTGCCTCATTTTCTACTTGACTGTGTGCTAATAGATACACACCTGGTATAAAGCCCACAATTTTTCATTTTTTTTCTGTCGGAGTATAATTGCTTTACAATGTTGTATTAGTTTCTACTGAACAATGAAGTGAATTGGCTGTATGTAAACACATATCCCCTTCCTCTTCGGTGTCCCTGCCATGGATAAAGAAATGTGGAATGTATATATACTTTGGACTATTCAGTTCAGTTCTGTTGCTCAGTCATGTCTGACTCTTTGTGACCCCATGAACCGCAGCACGCCAGGCCTCCCTGTCCATCATCAACTCCCAGAGTCCACCTAAACCCATGTCCATTGAGTCAGTGATGCCATCCAACCATCTCATCCTCTGTTGTCCTCTTCCCCTCCTGCCCCCAATCTTACCCAGCATCAGGGTTTTTTCAAATGAGTCAGCTCTTTGCATCAGGTGGCCAAAGTTACTTAGCCTTAAAAAGGAATGAAACTGGGTCATTTGTAGAGATGTGGATGTGCATAGAATCTGGCAGAGAGAGTAAAGTAAGTCAGAAAGAGAAAAAGAAGTATTATATGTTAACGTATACATGTGGAATCTAGAAAAATGGTACAGATGAGTGTAATTTTTAAATTTAGTTTATGTGTGTGTACAGAGGAAATAAGATTACTCCACAGTATTGTATTTTAAGGTTCATCACATATCTGTACAAAAGAGAGAGATCTAGGGTGATGGTCATCAAAGAGGTCCCCTGAGTGTATCAGTCATCAGTGCGTTTCCATGCTGCGAGGTGGAGGCTGTGGGGACTTCCAGTATTGCTGCAAGGTATCAGGTCACAGACAGGCAGGGCCAAAGCTTGAGAATCAGAAAGGCAGGGCTACTGAAGAGCTGGAGCTGGTTTGCACGCTGCCCAGCTGCTGGGGTCTGGGTGTTCACAGTTTCCTCTTCCCAGTTGCACTGAAAGCACAATCCTGCTCTGCAGGCCTGTATTTTTTACTAGAGCCTGGTTTCTGCCTGGCAAAAGAGAACAAGAACAAAGTAATTGTCACTAATTGAAGCTTTTCCTTTTCGCTGCAGTTAACATGAATTGTTCAAACCAGACTGGGGTGATGCTTTCAACAGAGCATTTACTAGAGTCTGGATCTTAGGACACTAATGCTGGGATATTTTTCAGCAGAGGCTTTACTTGTAAATATATTTGGGAAATTCTACACTATATAGAGTCAAGGTGGCTTATGAACTGCAGGATTTTTCAGAGCCTTTAGGTTGAGAGTGTCCAGAATTTATTTGGCTTTAAACCCTTTCCCCTCTTAAGCATCCTGTGGAATTTGGCACTTTGCAGAATATACTAACTGAAAACTCAAGAATAAATATAGCCCAGTCTAATGTTTTTGAAAAACCTGTTTGTTCAGTATCATTGGATAATGTGCTGTTCAAAATAGAGTTGTTGTTGTTTTTTTTTTCTCAGTGCTGCAATGAAACTTTTTCGGACATAATTGTTCCTTAGGTAACAGCAATTTTTATATTATTATTCATTTCCATTATTAATTTTTCTATAAGACAATCATTTGACTTTTTGTCTCTTGCATTCTTTTCCTGTGATTATTAACAATGTATTGAGTAATCTTAAGTTTACTGTCGTGTATTGAGTATCTTCTAAAGGCTTATTGGGGCATAGCTGTTTTGTCCCAAAGCTAAATTATCCCAGTCCTTATGTTTTGGACACATTTTTTCTCCTTTGAATAAGTGTATTTTATGTCTTTCACATATTATAACCTAACCAGTACCTTTAAAAAATGATTAGAAGATTGCTTTCTTTTCTGCTGTGTTAAATGAAGACTTAGTCATTCAATGTTCCTGGCTACAGCAACTCAGAAGCAGTAATTAGAAGCCAGGTGCCTCTGTAGGCTCTGGGGATATAAAGAAGGATGATACAGGTCTCCAGGGGCACTCCATGACGATTCTGTGATGTGTGAGTCAACCCAATGGCAGTCTGAGAAAATGAAGCAAGTCGGGTGGGAGCTGTGAGGAGGGCTTTCTTGGAGGCAGAGATGGGGTCATGCAGTGACTGTACAAGAAAGTAACAGTTGTGTGATACACAAAGAAAATAACTGATTTTCCCCCTAAAAAAGTGCAGTTGTGGATTTTCTGTAAGGTCTTCTCCTTCAATGTGAACTTGGCATATTTAGAAAGATCAGGCAACAATAGAAACACTTTGATCTTTCTGGCACGGGATCTTGAAGCTAACACCTTGCAAAATCCTCTTGATGAGTTTTAAATGGCTTTTTTCTGTCCTGCTGAAGAGTTAGTGCCAAATGAGTGACAATAGAATGCCTAAGGGGGGGACAGGCTCCTAACATTACTTCCTGTGAGCTCAGAAAGCTGAGCTTCATGGCGCTTAGGGCAGAGCTTCTAGAAGTGTGACCCTTAGACCAGCAGTTTCATCAGCATCACCTGGGAAGTTGTGAAAAATGAGACTTCTCTAGCCCACCCCAGACCTACCGAATAAGCAAACCTGGGAGTGGGCATGGTCATCTATTTTTTAATGCTCCCTCTTTAGTGGATTCTGACGTTCACTCAAGTTTGAAAGCCAGTTTGTCTTTTATTTCACTGAAAGGCTTCAGAGGGTGTCCATGAATGCCCGGAACCTGTGTGCAAGTTTGTGTATATGCGTGTTCATGCCTCTTTTGGAGGAAGCAGAACCGTATTTTTCACTGGGGGTCTCAGAATAACACTGACTCCAACAATGTAAAAACCACTGTCGAAACATCAGGATCCAGCCTCGGTGTTCCCAGTCACTACTCCGACTTTCCACCTGAAGATCTACAATTCAATCTCCGGGGGAGTCACCTGCCTTCCTTTCTCAGTTTCTGAGCACTGCGTGAAACTGAATTCCATGTAGTTGTCAGCTTCTTGCTTCTTGAAGTGCAGTGTGAGCAATTGTTTAATTACAGAAATGTGTGGTTTGAATGCCTTAGAGCCAAAGATCTTATCTGTGCTGCAATGTAGACATCAGCATCTACCACCTCTTTAAAATGAATATTGAATTGTTTTAGGCTGAGGTTATTCATGCCACTGTGAAATATCTACCTGTGGGTTTATGAGCAGAGAATTTTAACTATTGTACCCAAACCCACTAAAGCACTGTCAGCATATGCTTATTCAAAGAGCATGTATTGAGAGGGTCTGCTCTATGCCAGCCCTCATGATAAGTCTTAGGCACAGTGTCAGGAGTAGGAGAGAGGAGGTGGGCAGGGCAATTAAATACATAAATTTAAAACAAAATTAAGAAACCAACCAAAGCTTTATTTCTTTTAAAAGTCCTCTGTAGATATGGATATATATCTTCTGTGACATCACTCAGCAGTACAGACTAACAGACTCTCTACACATGATGAAGGTGTGCCATTTAGATCATGGGAATTCATTGATACAGCAGGGAGGGAGTCTTGCTAAAATTATTTGACCTGAAAGTGACACACATTATGTTCGCTTACAAGCTGTTGGGTGGAAATAGATACACAGCCCAGTCTGAATTCATGAATTCTGGAAAGTATAATCCTCTGTGTGTTCAGAAGTAGTAGTAAACGCTACATCTCTATCACATTTCCATTCAACAAAAAGCTGTTTATCATAGACAGCAAGATAGAGTGACTGAAGAAAAAATGGCCAACTCCTGTTGGGGTTGCAGCACGTGGAGATAGCAGTGTATGCGGGAATTTTCACAGAAAAGGTGATCTTTTTCACTGGATCTATAGGATGAGAAGGAAGTTTTCCAGGCAAAGTAGATGATATAAAGGCAGGGATACTAGTTGGATGGGGAACAAGATCATGGAAGAGACCTAATTCTGTTCAAAAGGATGGTGAGATTTTCAATATGGATGAAGTCGATGATATATGGGCCTGTTATAGGTGAGGAAAGGCAAGAAAGGAGCCCTGGAAACAGGTGGAGACCAGAATATGAAGGGGCTTGTATTCTAACCTAAGGGGTTGGAAGTTTTGAATTATATTTCATAAATATTAGTGTCTCTAACAGTTGTCTCTAAAACTCTTATTTTGTGGTGAAAACTGATACTTTTTAAGTAGTTCTTCTTAATATAAAATATAGCTATGTAAATAGCATACCCCACAGTTTCAAACTCTCTATCATACATGTATCATTGTGATCATCTGCACCTGTGCAGTTTTGCTCCTCTTGTTCCTTTTGCTTGGAATGTTTTCTGAAAAAGAGAGGCCATCAAAATCAGCTGATTTTTTTTTTATCATGATCACTACCAAGCAGCTCATGTGTGCTAACATTTGTCCTGTAGTTTTCACAACAACTCTCCAGGTTTGGTATGATGTCTCATTTTACAGAAGGAGAACGTGAAGAACAGAGGTCTGTTCTCTGCACACAATGAGTAATAATTTCTCAGCTGAGAAATTGATATGACTTACTAAAGCAGTTTTTGGATTCATATAAATAAAATTAGATTCAAATTCAGTTTTCTGCCGATTCCTAGATATATTACCTTGAAGCAACTCAAACTGGGGCATTTTCCTACCAAAGAGCCCTTGAGATAATGAGAGAGTGGTGTGATCTAGTAATCTAATTTCTCTTTGAAAAGACCAAGGCAGGGAAAACAGAAACTTGCTTGTGTAGTAATCCAAGCAGTAGCAGTGGAAATGAATGAATCTGTTACATTAAGGGTGGACAGTGAGCATTCAATCTACTTCAGTTAGTTGCAATGTTTTTTTAAAGATGGATCTTGCTTTTGTTGTTTTAGTATTACCTTTCACATGTAGTGTGTGCATGCTCAGTCACTAAGTCATGTACTACTCTTGCGACCCTTTGGACGATAGCTCCCCAGGCTTCTCTGTCCATGAGATTTTCCAGCCAAGAATCCTCGAGTGGGCTGCCATTTCCTTCTCCCTACCCATGGATCATACCCATGTCTCCTGCATTGGTAGGTGGATTCTTTAGCACTATGTTATCTGGGAAGCCTTTACATATAATGAGCACCAGTTAATATTTGGCGAATCTATGTACTGGCTGCTATGCTGGAGATTTACCGTTAAATCTTTGCAGAAAGTTCTTTCTCTGTGGACTTGGGAGTCTGCCATTGTGTGAGAATGAGGGATAAGCCTGACTTGAAGTCAAGATGCCTCTATTTGTGTCCAAACTCAGAAACTGACTAGCTCTAAGCTCTAGCCATGTTCCTATATTTCTTATAGTGAGGTATAGATATTGCTGAAAGAGTACACAAAGCTAGAAGAAGAATCTTACTTTACCCATGGTTTGAGGGCAAAACAATTTTTTCTGTCATAACAGTTCAGTCGCTCAGTCATGTCCAACTCTTTGTGACCCCATGAATCACAGCACACCAGGGCTCCCTGTCCATCACCAACTCCCGGAGTTAACTCAAACTCATGTCCATCGAGTTGGTGATGCCATCCAGCCATCTCATCCTCTGTCGTCCCCTTCTCCTCCTGCCATAACAATCCTGAGTAAATGGCTGGATTGAAAAAAGAGCAGGAAAAACAGTTTTTAAAACAGAAAACATAAAACCTCAAATACATTTCAGACCCATATTTTCCCCTTTATGTATGGCCAAGATTCAGAGAAGTGAAGGTTCATTCTTTCCTATCATGGAGATAAACTTGGTAGAAACATTTAGGAAGCAAAAATCATTTGACACTTTGCTTGGTTCTTTTGATGAAAAGTGATGGTAGTGCTAAGTTTTTTGAATGGACAAAGTAGATCCTGATTTGAAAGGATTCTGAAAAATCTAAGGAGTAAAGGTACAAGTGTTAGACCCGGAGAAGGCCTAATCAACGGGAGTCATCGCTTCACAGATCACACCAGAACACAGGATATCGATGCAACCGCAAGAGGATTTATTGAACCGGCGCGCCGGGGTTCGAACTCCTCGGGAGGAGTGAACCCAGAACGCTGGTCACTAAGGATTTTTATACAGAAAAATCACAAGCAGGCGGGAGTGAGGTTAGGACACTGAAAACAATGTGATTGGGGGGAACATAGGCAGGTACAGGTGGGGTGAGGACGTTTGATTGGTGGGCAAGGCTTGACCTTTAAGGGGATAGGTCTGAGGTAGTCAGGTTGAAACGGCTGGCTGACCACCCTGTGGCGGTTGGTCAGTCTTCAGAAAAACAGCTACCCGGAAAAAGTTTTAACAGAAAATACATCACCGGGGGGGTCTCTTGCCAGTAGACAAGACTATAAGTCAATAAATCATCAGTTAAAGATCAATAGAAAAACACCATTATACCATTGTAGAGGGGCTGTTTCAGAGATCAGGAGGCCATGAGTCACCAGGCGAGGAGAAGGTTATTTTTCATGAGGTATGGCCTGCCTCTGGGAAAAGTTTTAGAACAAAGGAGGCCTAAAATTTTAACCTAATTTCTTCACAAGAATATAGTAACTTATTGTTATTATACATAATAAAGGGCTTCCCTGGTGGCTCAGTGGTAAAGAATCTACCTGCCAATGCAGGAGATGTAGGTTCGATCCCTGGGTTGAAAAGATCCCCTGGAGGAGATGGCAACCTACTCCAGTAGTCTTGCCTAGGAAATCCCATAAACAGAGGGGCCTGTGAGGGTACAGTCCATGGGGGCATAAAAGAGTTGGATATGACTTAGCGACTCAACAGTGATATATATTAAAGTATTGTCATTATACATAATAAAAAGATAGAAATCTGTTTCGCAAGACATGTTAATTCATGACAACAAAATGAGTCATGATTGAAATACCAAAGCATCTGCAGGTTCCTAAAAAAGACTCACGTAAAGAATTATTCACTGTTTGCTCCATTAAAATATAACCTTCCCACAAGCAGCAGTTTTGTCTGTTTGCAGTAGTATTCCCAATACCTAGAATAATGTGCAGCATATCATATGTACTCGATAAATATTTGTTGAATAAGTGAATTAATAAAAGGACTCTCTGGGAAACCATGTCTATTATTAATGAGGACATTGACCCCTACCTAACTGCTGCTTACTCTGAGGAGCTGAGCTGGACCACAAATGAACTGTAAGAATTCCTTTTGTTTATACGTGAGCAGCCTGAGTCAAGTCAAAGATAAATAAAATCAGACTCGCGTTAAAGCAACAAGGACAGATTTTAATCAGTAATAAACTACAGCAGTAGAGAAGAGGGTCCACCATGAATTGAACTCAACTTTGATTTGTGCAGAGGGGATTGAGCATTCTAAAAGGAAAATGAGCAAGTCTGAAGAAGAAAAGTAGGGGCTTGAGGAGAATCCGGGAAGTAGAAGTTTATAAAAAAGCAGAAAGGGGGTGTTGGTCCACACGAATCCTATCTGGGTCTGTTTGCCAGCTCTTACTGCAGTTGGGTCTCTATTCACCTACAGAGACTAGGAGGAAAGACAGGGGCCTATCTTCATGCAGATGTTGGCTGGAACACCTGGAAAATTCTTTTGGCAGTCTTGTGCTTCCCCACGAGGGAACTTAAAGGGGCCAGAGTCCTTACTTTAGGGATGCTACCTCGAGCTGTTAAAATCTATGCTAGAGTTTATTAATTTTTTTTTAACATGACAGGACAAAATTATATGTGCTAAGAGTCTGCAGTTTATAGGCCCAGGTTGAGGCCTAGTCAAGAAAAGGTCTGTAGTCAGAGGAACCTGGCTAGAGTTTGCTCAAGGAGAGACTCTGTGTGGCTTCCTTTGCTTTTTCTCCAGAAACTATTGTGGTCTTTGTGGAGGTTGGAAAAGAATTTTCAGATACAAGTCTGATCAAGAGGAGAATAAAGTTTATTAGAGTGGGAGACACATGAGAACAGCAGGCTGGCTCAAGGGAGAGCTGACCCCTTTTGCAGGCTAGTAGCCAATTTTTATAGCCTCAAGACAGAAAATTCCTCCTGGAAGTGTACCATTAGGTAACTGGTTAGGTGGGTATTTTACCTAATATGGGATCAAGGAACTGGCAGGTTTAGATCCAAAGGTTTGTGGCAAAGGTTGCCCTGGGGCTTGGTCAGTTAGCTCCAGATATTTTTGTCCAGTGACCTTGTTATAGGGCTCCACAGAAACCAACTTAGTTTTGGCTTGTATGGTTTTGCCTCCTGTAAGATTAAACACACACACACACACGCACACACGCACACATACACACACACACACAACAACAACAACAGATTCAAAATAAACAGAACTTGCCTCTCAAAAGTCTAGGGCAGGGTGGGTTCAAGGTGCCTACTCTTTACTTTATTTTTCCCTTGACTCTCCCAAAAGCCCTCTAGGTCTTTCCAGAGAATATCCCTTCAAAACAGAAGCCCAGTCTATTTTTACCAATAAGAACTATGAAGAGAGAAAGAAGATGCAAGAGAAGGACTCATCCAAGAAAAGACACCGTGACGTCACATTAAGATTTATTTATAGTGTGTTAGCCTTCTCTGCGGATATTGCTCTTCTTGGCGTGGTGGCCCAGGTTGTCCTAGGTCAATGTTGTAACTCTCCCTTCACTGGAACAAAGCTTTTAGAAAAGCTGTGACCCCTCCCTGGAAGTCATGCATGCATGCTCAGTTGTGTCCCATTCTTTTGCGACACCATGGACTGTAGCCCGCCAGGCTCCTGTGTCCATGGGATTTTCCAGGCAAGAATACTGGTGTGGGTTGCCATTTCGCTCTCCAGGGGATCTTCCTGACCCAGGGATAGAAGCCATGTCTCTTTCATCTCCTGCTACCGCTGAGCCACCAGGGAAGACTTCCTAGAAGGCAGGGTCTATAGTAAGGAGAGGGGGGGAAAGGAGAGACATGGATGGTCTTTGAATTCTTAGGGGCCATAGCCTGAATCTCTTATTTAGATGAGACCTTATTTAGTGAGAACTGTACTATTGACAATGGGTTTTGGCCATTGTTTTCTTTGTAGGTTGCAGGATGGTTCTGATGGTAAACGAAATTACTTTGTAACCTCTTGGTGCCTAAGGCTTCTTCTTGGCATAGAATAGATACGGAATTATTTCTCATCTGTCAGCTGTCTTGAGAGAATGATTTGTTAAAGTAGAGAGTTAGTTTTGGTTTTCACCCTGGCTGGATTCCCCATGCATCTTTGTCACGAAGGGTAACAGGAAAACCATGCTGTTCCCTTCATTATTTTTCTCTTCAGCACCTGCTTGCAAATGTTCATTAAGAGAGGCGAGAGATATTTCAATAAACAGTAAATGCCCAAGAAGATGATTAAATTCTAAGAAATCCCTTTTTCTAAATCCTGAAACTGGGTTCTTCCATTCATTTCATCCTGTTCTCCATCTGTCACCAGTCATATTCTAACACTAGAGCTACAAGCTCAGTCCTATGAAGGTGAAAAGCAATCATATAAAGATGAAAATGGATTAGAACATAGAAAGTATTTTACACAAATCCTATACTTTAAAGAGAAAACTGAGGCCCCCAAAGGACAACGGTTGTTTGATCAGATTCAAATGTAACACCTGTGTATACACATTTAAGTAGAGGAAAGACAGTCTAAAAGGTGTGGTGGAAAACACAAGAATAAGGAAGACCAGACTGTTACTTCTGAATGAATAAAGAAGATAGAAAAGTATGTTCCCAGCTAATCATACAAGGTAACATAAAGGACATACAGGTAACATTAAAGTAAAGGGCATGCAATTTATTCTTTTCAGTTGAGGGTGAAGTTTTGTTACGGAGATTAAGCCGCACAATGAATTATGAAAATGGATTAGAACATAGAAAGTATTTTACACAAATCCTATACTTTAAAGAGAAAACTGAGGCCCCCAAAGGACAACGGTTGTTTGATCAGATTCAAATGTAACACCTGTGTATACACATTTAAGTAGAGGAAAGACAGTCTAAAAGGTGTGGTGGAAAACACAAGAATAAGGAAGACCAGACTGTTACTTCTGAATGAATAAAGAAGATAGAAAAGTATGTTCTCAGCTAATCATACAAGGTAACATAAAGGACATACAGGTAACATTAAAGTAAAGGGCATGCAATTTATTCTTTTCAGTTGAGGGTGAAGTTTTGTTACGGAGATTAAGCCGCACAATGAATATAACAATAAAATGTATACAGACCAGTGTTAGGCATGTCAGTAATCTGTAAAAACATCACTGTTCTACTGCTGGTGTCAAATGCAGCTCTAGCGCAACCCTCCCTCCCACCTAGAAGCAGATGTGTAAAAACATATAAATCTAGGGTTGTCAGCATCAATATTGTAGCCTCTCTATGCAGTAATATTCTCTTTGGTTAGTAAGTATTTCAATATTTATAGATTTTTTATTTATTCTCTCCACTGGTCAGAATTGTATTGATTTTAAACAGATGTAATCACTCAAGAAGCATAACTTGTTCGTGGCAGAAAGCAGGCTACTTTAATTTAGAAGGATACTCTGCTTGTATTCTACTCTTGTTTTCCTACCTAGAAGGAACTGTTTTCTTCATCTGCAGTAAAACACCCAAATGTGTACACTCTGTTAAAAAAAAAATGTAGTCAGTGACCATGGGAAGTTTATAGAGTGTCAGAAAACTAGATTCTTTTGATATTAGTCACATAATACAACACATTTTTGATTAGGGCTCAGAAAGAACTTGGAGTGCCAGCATTTCTGGGTTGGATGGCCAAAGTACTGATCAAATCCATGAGAATTTATGTGAGAGTTCAGAATTCAAGTAGAAATCCCTCAGTAAAGAGATGAAATTGTGAGCTGGCTGCATAGTAAGAGCTCAGGTTTATTAGGCTAGTGGAATCCATGAGATAAACTCCAGGAGAGAAAAAATAACACAAACAAGAACAACAGTAGCAGATAGTCACTTCTGAACAATTACTAAATGGTAAGCATTGTATTACATTCTTACTCAAATTACCAGTTATCCCAGGGTGTATTTTTTACCCATACTTTTCAAATGATGAGACCAAGGCTCAGAGATGTTAGGTAAATTTTCCTGGGAGTGAAGTGCAGTTGGCTTATGTGTCCCCATTTGCCTAGAACTTTCCCAGTTTTATCACCAAAAGTCACCTATCTCAGAGACACCATCCACCCCCAGTCCTAGGCAAACTGAGGACTACAGATCATGTTAACTTGAACCCACTGAGGCTGAATTTCAAAGCTTAAGCTTTAAGTTGGTATCTTATACTGCTTCCACTGAGGAGAAAGGGAACCAATGACCAGAGATGGAACTTTGGAAAATGGTAATAACTTTAAAACTGGGAAAAGACTATAAGGATTATACTTACAGACCTATGTCTGTATCCTTTGCCCATTTCATCCCCAGTCTCTAATACTATATCTAGGACAGAGAAGATGTTCAATGAATATGTGTGATTAGTTGAATGATTACTGATTATTAGTGATTGGATGAATGAAGAGGTAAGAGGATGAATAAAGCAACATCATATCCCACAAGGATCAGGAGAGAGCTCAAATTAAAATAATAACAATATTTAAGTAAAGAGCAGTGCTTTTGCCAACTAATGGTCATGGGGACCTTCAGGTTTAGGCTTTGAAGAGGTTCACATGGAGGCTTGCTGCTGGTTGCAAGCACTAGGAATAAGACCTGGATTTAAAAGAGTGAGTCATCCCAAGGTGTCCTTTTCTTCTCATAGAGTCACTCAGTTAAAGGAAAAGAGGGAGACCATTAGAGAACAATGCAATTACACACTGAGCAACAAGAAATACCGCAGTGACAGTTTTTTCTTTCCCTATCTCAAGAAAGGGTAGAGGCTGGAACTACGAAGATTGAAGAGTTAACGCTGGAGGGACATCGGAACTTAAGAGACACATGATAGCATCTCAAATAGGCAAAATTGTAGCTCACTGATTTCTTCTGTCTTTACATTTCAGGCTGAACACCTCATGTTTTGTTCCACTGAGATGAGTTTGAGCCCATTGCTAAGCTGGTGTATCTCTTCTGATGTGTCCCGAGTATGTCAGCCCCACTCTTAATAGTCTGAGCTCTATGGGGAGCAGGTTATCAAGGTACAATGTGACTGGCACACACCGAATATGGCTGTCACTTTTGTTTGGGCCTGAAACTTCCGACGCTTAAATCGCATCAGCCTTATATTTTGCAGGCCATCTCAGAGCTCAGATTTCCTGTTTCCTTTCCTTGCTTTGCTCATGCGCAGTGTTTACATTTTCCCCTGTAGCTTTCTCTCTGCCTCTGCAAGAGAAGCAATGCTGCCTTAGCTATGGGAGAGGCTTCTGTGCTCTATCTTGTCTATCACTAATAAACCCTCAAGCTCTGTTCTCCTTTCCAAACTACTAATGTCTGGTAATGATTTCCAAGTCAGAACACACACAGCTGGATATTCAAACCCCAGGTTAAATTTTATTTTTGGACATATCACCTGTTTGGAGTTTGAAAGTAAGTCAAAATGTGTTGCAGAAGTTATTCAAGGAAGAAGATGGGGTAATGACAAAGGTCATTCCTCTGACTTAATCCTACCAAACCATTGGAAAAATATTTCCCTTAATCTCTGAAATCAACCTGTAGAGGTTTCAGCTCCTGAGGCAGGTACCATTACAGTTGTTATACTATTAAAACTTCCACAGAGCCTTTTATTTTAGGGAAAGCTAGGAAAATCGTTTGGGGCTAGGTTAGGATTGGTTTGATTGCTACTGATATAAACATCTCTGAATAGTTTTTTTTTTTTTTTAAAGTGCAAGTAACATAAGAACTTCAAATTAAAGAACAAAATAGACTGTCTAGGCACAACTAGATTTTTTAAATTTAAATTTATTTATTTGGAGGCTAATTACAATATTGTATTGGTTTTGCCGTACATCAACATGAATCTGCCACAGGGGTACATGTGTTCCCCATCCTGAACCCCCCTCCCACCTCCTTCCCCATACCATCCCTCTGGGTTGTCCCAGTGCACCAGCCCCAAGCATCCTGTATCATGCATCGAACCTGGACTGGCGATTCGTTCCATATATGATATTATACATGTTTAAATGCCTTTCTCCCAAATCATCCCACCCTCTTCCTCTCCCATAGAGTCCAAAAGACTGTTTTATACATCTGTGTCTCTCTTGCTGTTTTGCATACAGGGTTATTGTTTCCATCTTTCTAAAATCCATATATATGCGTTAGTATACTGTATTGGTGTTTTTCTTTCTGGCTTACTTCATTCTGCATAATAGGCTCCAGTTTCATCCACCTCATTAGAACTGATTCAAATGTATTCTTTTTAGTGGTTGAGTATTACTCCATTGTGTTTATGTACCACAGCTTTCTTACCCATTCATCTGCTGATGGGCATCTAGGTTGCTTCCATGTCCTGGCTATTATAAATAGTGTGTGATGAACATTGGGGTACACATGTCTCTTTCATTCTGGTTTCCTTGGTGTGTAGCCCAGAAGCGGGATTGCTGGGTCATAAGGCAGTTCTATTTCCAGTTTTTTAAGGAATCTCCACACCGTTCTCCATAGTGGCTGTACACAACTAGATTTTTTAAAGCAAAATTGAGTACAATAATAACAGCTTTCAGAAATTTTGAAACTGTCAATGCAGGAAAATTAGTTCTAATGTAAGCTTAGCCATGGGATTTTATCGAAAATGTTCTCATACTAACGTTCAGTTCAGTCAGTCGTGTCCGATTCTTTGCGACCCCATGAATTGCAGCATGCCAGGCCTCCCTGTCCATCACCAACTCGCGGAGTCCACCCAAACCCATGTCCATTGAGTCAGTGATGCCACCCAACCATTTCAATCTCTGTCGTCCCCTTCTTTTACCTTCAATCTTTCCCAGCATCAGAGTCTTTTCAAATGAGTCAGCTCTTCGCATCAGTTGGCCAAAGTATTGGAGTTTCAGCATGGAGCATTTTAAATAATGAATTTACAGGGAGAAACAAAAGGAAATCACAGGCAGACATTACTTAGAATAAGAAAAAAAGAGTACATTTTAATGATTATAGATTTGTATATGGAATATTTTGCCTGATTTTTGTTTTATTGCCTCTTTGCCATTGGAGGCCTGTCTGATGATTTGGGTAAGTATCGTGGGTGACTGTTTTTGTGTTTGCTCAGCAGAGAACAACAGTTGCAATATGTAAATAGGGTGCCTCTTTCCTTTGGATGCCTTGGGATATGTATAATAGATTAAGTTGGCTTTGTGCAGAGCAAACAGGTCTGTATTACCAAGAATATGAATAATGTCAGTTTCCATAATTGCTAACATCTGGCTTCCCATAAATCTGTTAAATTGCATGGAAGCAGAATTAGATTTCTGTGTCATAAGTAAAGCAATTACATGGAACTCTGTAGGCAATATGGTCCTATATTCAACTGTGAAATCCTTTCATTCTGGAGCAACAAAAGCAAATCCAGGTTTTGCACCCTGCTTGTATTGTGCACCCCTAGGTGTGTTCATCTTTTTGCTCAGGTTTCTTAATTTACGAGAGGAAAACACTGCCAATATGTTTGTAACTTTCTTAAATGCAAAATAACCAAATGTTAAAAAAGCATGTTTGAGCCAGGCATTAATTGCCGATTTAGAGAGTATTTTTGAGGAGACCATAAGTTAAAGATCCTTTTGTTGCCATTGTAGAATCGAAATTAATCTTTCAGACAGTTCCTGGGGGTGATTTGGTGATGGGTCTTTGCCATTGTTCCCTTAAGCATTTGACAGGAAACTGGGATATGGAGGGGAGAAGAAAGGTGGCTTTCCTATTTCAGTGTGGTTACTGCTTTCTGTATTATTGTATTTTGAACTAGACCCAAGACCTTTCCCAGATTGAAAAGTCAACAATAAGATGTGTTCCCTGAAGAGAAGGGTTATGGTTATGCCTCATGCTTATTGAACACCCCAAACACTAACTTTTGGCAAAGCAGTCTTTTACAGTTGTATTGGTCCGTAAAATTCCTGGATTTAGTTAAATGGGCTTCCCAGGTGGTGCAGTGGTAAAGAATTCGACTGCCAATGTAGGAGAGGCAGATTCAATCCCTGTGTCGGAAAAATCCCCTGGAGGAGGAAATGGCAATCACTCCAGTATTCTTGCCTGGAAGTTAAATAAATACGTTGCACATCCAAAGTATACTCTTTTGCACTTCCTAATGAGAAAAAGGAGAAAGATTTAGTTCTTGCCCTCAATGAGCTCACCATCTATCTATGGAGCCATGGATATATTAAACATATAACTCCCAAGAGATGAATGCAGGGATACAGAGCAAGGTACAGAGAAACTAAAATGCCAGTAATTTCTCTTGCAGAATGAGGGATGGTGATGTGTGGTCTTGATTTTGAAGAATGCGTGGGAGTAAAGATAGCACACAGAAAAGGGAAAAGGTTACCTTTTCAATTAATTTACACACCACCCATTCCATGTAAGCTAAGAAAAAGAGATAAGGAGGGGCAGACTCCCATAATTAGAAAAGGCATGTTCCAAGGTACAGGCAGAGGAAACATCATGGCCTGTTTGTGGATCACCCATTGCTTTTGAAGAGAAAGGGGAAGGGACAGAATGTAACAACTGAAGTGCCAAATCAAAGCTTATGTGTATGCTAGGAGATTGAATGTTCTGTTAGAAGCATCAGAGGTCCACGGAGATGTGGCAGAGGAATGACATGAACAGGTTTGCTTTTTAATACAATACCCCTACCCTGTAGAGGTATTTACAGCAATGATTCTCCTCTGGCTGAACAGAGCCCAGATGTCTAGATCCTAAATTACACCAATTAATCCCATTTCTAGTGGTGAGCCACCACTAGAAAACATCAGTACTTTTTAAAAGCTCTCCAAATATTTACATTTTTCCCACAATCAAAAATTCACTGAATTCGAGTGAAAAGTAGTTGGAGTCAGTATGGACCAGCTAGGAGGCTAATGCAATAGTCTCGGTGAAATATGAAAATCAGAATTGAGTTCAAAGAAACCTGAGTTTTACTTTTATGATTATATAAGTGATGAGCTAGCTAGCTAGCTATCATCAATTTACTCTCTATCTGTATCTCCAAACTTACAAACCAGATTATAAATGTGATGAGAGAAGTATAAGACACTGTTTTGTTACTTTCAGCAAAAATATAGGAGTGAGAAAAATACAAAAAAATCACTTTAGTATTGTTCCAAGATAGCATATATCTAGACAGTGAACCACGTACCACTAACCATCATTGCAATGAGTGTTCCGAGAGTGTGAATAATCACTCTAAACTGTAATCATATCGGAAGATACTTAACTGAGGAGGTAGGGCTTGAAGTTGGTCTTCTCATTTATATTCATTAAATAAATATTTTTGAGTACTTATTGTGTTATCTATGTTTTTACCTTCAAAAGACTGTAGAATAGGTGGGTATGGTTTTATACAGTTGATAATTGAAGGTCAGAAAGAGTAAATAATGTAACCAAGGATACACAGTGTAATGTGCAAAATGACCGGTACATAATCACCAATTAATTGGAAGAGTTTGGTTTCAAACGTGTGACCTGACTCCTGCATTCACTGCTAGTTTTGTTGGCAAGAATTAGAGGAAAAAGACTAGGAAGATGAGAGAGGCTTCTAGGCAGGAGCACCATAGGGTCAGTCGTGTTACCCAGGAGTAATGAAGAAGTAATTAAGGTCTGAAGTAGTTGACTTGGAATCTAGATAGCATAATTTAGGATCATTTCCACACATGCTCCTTTTACTCATTAAGTCAATGTTTTGACTGAGGCTACAACTGATAGAACAAAGATAAAAAAATAAATCTTATAATGAACTAGTTTCTAGAAATAATATTGGAATTCTTTAACATCTTCCACTTTGTACTGTGGGTACAAAGCCAAGTTTTATACCAATATAGTGCATGTAGTCAGTAAGGGAAGATAGGTCATTGTTTCTCATTGTTATTAAAGTCACTATAGTTTTAAAATTTTAGCAAACTAATTATACCATATTCTCTGAATTTCAACTAAAAATGCTGAAAAGGGACCATACAAGATTTTATCCTTGAAAAAGAATTGCAATGTTTCATTAAGTCAATGTTTTGACTGAGGCTACAATTGATAGAACAAAGATAAAAAAATAAATCTTATAATGAACTAGTTTCTAGAAATAATATTGGAATTCTTTAACATCTTCCACTTTGTACTGTGGGTACAAAGCCAAGTTTTATACCAATATAGTGCATGTAGTCAGTAAGGGAAGATAGGTCATTGTTTCTCATTGTTATTAAAGTCACTATAGTTTTAAAATTTTAGCAAACTAATTATACCATATTCTCTGAATTTCAACTAAAAATGCTGAAAAGGGACCATACAAGATTTTATCCTTGAAAAAGAATTGCAATGTCTAGAGAGCAAATTGGTTGAAAGTAGATAAAACCACAGACTATTCTAGTTGCTTAAAGAAGACTTTAGGAATTGAGTTGGCACAGTTTAGTGGAAAGAGCTGTAGTATACCTTTTGAAAGACCCAACACAGTCTTTGCTCTAACAGATACCAGCTGTGTGACCACTTAGCCATCTCTGTAACTTAGTCCTTCTTTTGTAGATTGAAAATAACTATTTCCATCCTGTAATTATATGACATGACTTGTGAAAAAGAACTCTGAAAAACTTTGATATATATATATATATACACACACACACACACACACACACATATATATATATACACACACACACATAAAATAATAGCAGTAAAACTGATTTTATGTCTCTGAGCACATTTTTACTTTGAGTACTTAAGGGAGAAATGCCACTTATAATTACTTTTTTGTGTGCAGCTTAGTTTCATAATTCTTTAAAAAATGCCTATAATTAAGATGGATTTTAGTGTGAAGAGTAAGTTAATTTATACTGCTCTTCTCACCTACAGTAGGAGTCAAGCCTACCAATTAGTAGCCTACCACCAGTTTTATACCTACTGCTGTGTTCCTCCTCATCACTTTCATGAGGACAGTGTCTTTAAGTCGCTGTCAACATTTATAGCGCCAGTGTGCAAAAAACCCTGGTGCAGAGCAGACTTTTGGCTAAAATACATTGAAATCAACATTGTCATCTGAAAGATATTTGAAGAGCTTGGCAGTAGATTAATCAATGGAGAAGACAAATGACCTGACAGACAAATGGCTAATGTTTTCAGATACAAATACTTTAAAGACTGTCATAAGAAAAATCAAGTAGACTTTCTTTGAATGATTTCAGAACTGGTACCTAAGTAGAAGTTACTAAATAATATATTTTATTTCAATTTAATGAAGACATTTCTGCAAGAGTTATTCAAAGAATTTGCTGGCTTGTGAAGGAATAGGTTCAGGAAAAGGACTCCAACCAGGGATGTATAGCTATCTGTTTGAGATGCTAAGGTCACCAGAGCTCTGAATGTTAAGGGGGCTACTGGATTTATGTTTTTCATACTTGACTGTCAGTGGAAAACAGCAAAATATATGGTATCTTTCATCAGAATTCATGCCATACCTCAGTGGCAGTCTCAAGATGTTTTCTTGTGTGAGCAAAATTGCTGCTAGTCATTAACGAGGTGAGTTTTTGATTAGGCGAGGCATCCTCTAAGAATTATTTCCTTGTCTTTCAATGTTGGCCCCAGGATACGGGGGCAGTCTAATTGGCTCTGGATTGCCCTCGTTGCTCACTTGTTCCTACTCAGTGGCTCATCTATTCACAACTTTTCTAAATGACCCAGATCTCAATGGGGTGTCTCCACACTGTTAATGAATTAGCAGCATTTATTGCCTCTGGATGGTATAGTTCTTGAGGATCTCCTAAAACCAGTTCAGGTTTGCTACTGAATAATTCAGTAATTAGAGTCTGACAGCTATGGGTTTGAGTCCCAAACTGGCCACGTATTAGCTATATGACAGTGGGCATGCTACTTAACTTACAGGAGCCTCAGCTCCATCATTTCCCAACTAGAGATAAGAACAGATTGTCCTCCACAGAGCTCCTTTGCAGAGTAAAGGAGATAAGACATGTGACCATCCTGGCACAGTACTTGCCACAAAGCAAACACTCACTGTTGTTAACTAATGCTACAGTCAGTGCTTAGGACTTTCTAATAATCATCTCGGCTACAGTCTAAAGCTCCCTGCTTTCTCTCTTGCAACATTGATGAATGTGCCTTAAGAACCCATACCTGTTGGAATGATTCTGCCTGCATCAACCTGGCAGGGGGCTTCGACTGCCTCTGTCCCTCCGGGCCCTCCTGCTCTGGTGACTGCCCCCACGAAGGAGGGCTGAAGCGCAACGGGCAGGTGTGGACCCTGAAAGAAGACAGATGTTCCGTCTGTTCCTGCAAGGTGAGGCTGGTGTGGTGCAGTGGAAACTGTCACTGTTTTTTCCTTCTCTTTCTGTTCTCCCTCCCTGTTTCCAACCGGTTGTTGATTCATAGGTCTCCTGTGGTTCCTGAAAAGGATTCAGTTCTAATCTCCACTACAGCTAGTGATGATGCTGGGTAGCAGGCATACTTGCTGGGAATGAGGTGAGATGTATGTAGGGTTGCAAAGGGACTGCTGAACACAGGGGGAGCAGGGCAGAGAAGCCAGTGAGTCCCCCTACTGAGAGCGGGCAGTGCCTTTAAGGTTGTTTGGGTGAGAGCTTTAATGAGCCCTCATCTCCTACTTTTACAGTCTTGCTGATTAAACCTTCTTTTTCCCTGAAATGATCACCTGCATGAACTTGCTCACTCCTCTGGTGACATCATCCAGAAAAGCAAGGCTCAGAGGCTTGTAGTGGCCAGAGACAGGTGCACCTCTGATGCATTGTGGACACATGACAATAATAGTAGGAGGCTGTCTGGTAAATGATGTCTTTTTGTTGTGCTCAGTGCTGGGTAATTCCTTACCTTAAGTTGTTTGGAAGTGAGTTTAATGCTTATGAAAATAAAATTCTGTCATCGACTAGTTTTGCTTTATGCTTTGCAAAATGGGCCTGTTAAAGTGTTTGATTTCCTTGTGCTTTATTTCTTTTGTTGATCTTGCCTATTCAGTTTCCTTTGATATTACACTTTCTGTAGCTCTTACATTGTATTTTTATGTCTGTTTGGATGAGACTGTTTAATCTTTGGCTTTATGGGCATGGGAACTGTGAGAAGTTACTCGCTTAGTGGCCTTGTAGAGAGCTGGTCTCTGATGAATTCAGTGTGCTCCCTGGAAACAGAGTAGAAATGAACCTTGAAAAGTCACCCAGTTCATTCACCTGCCTTCATGTCTGTCACACCTCCAGACCTGGAGGCACATATTTAGGAAAGCTATATGACTAAGTGTTTAGATCATTGCTCCGTAACGGCCGTTCTTCCTTGTATAGAAACAGCTTTGTTATTGTTGCTTAGTAGCTAGATCATGGCCAACTCTTTGAGACCCCATGGACTGTAGTCTACCAGGCCCCTCTGTCCATGGGATTTTTCCCAGCAAGAATACTGGAGTGGGTTTTCAGTTCCTTCTCCAGGGTACATAAACCTAGTTTCCCATACTTAGACTTACTCCATTGTTCCCAGTCATTAAGCACCTTCTATATGCCAAGCATTCTGTAGTTTTTTTTATTAGTCGTGTATTGTTCAATAGGTTACAAATACTTTTAGTGTGCTATTTTTCTTTTTTCCTAGCACATTAAAATTATTTATTTTAATCAAAATCTGTAATCTTTTTTTCAGCTTTTTATTTTATATTGGAGTATAGCTGATTAACAATGTTCTGGTAGTCTCAGGTACACAACAAAACAACTCAGCCATACATGTATCCTTTCTCCCTTAAACTCCTATCCTATGCAGGCTGCCACATAACACTGAGCAGAGTTCCCTGTACTATATAGTGTGTCATTATCGGTTATTTATTTTAAACATACCGTTATGTACATATTGATCCTAAACTCCCTAATATCCCTTTCCCCAACCCTTCCCTGCTGGTAACCATAAGTTCATTCTCTAAGTCTGTGGGTCTGTTTCTGTTTTGTAAATAAGTTCATTGTATCATTTCTCTTTAGGTTCCATGTATAACGGGTAGCATATTTCTATTTGATATTTCTCTTTGTCTGATTTACTTCACTTGGTATGATAATCTCTAGGTCCATTCATGTTGCTGCAAATGGCCTTATTTCATTCTTTGTAATGGCTGAGTCATACTCTATTGTATGTAAGTAGCACATCTTTTTTATTCATTCCTCTGTCAATGAACATTTAGGTCCAAGCATCCTATAATTTACAAATAGCATCTCGTTTAATATAGCATGACTCTGAAAGATAAACTGAGTTTCCAAGTTTTAGGGCAAGTAATGTGCACTTAATATCACAAGAGATAAATTTGTAAGCTGGGATCTGAAGTTTATTTGTTTGCTGCAAATCTTGGTTTTCTCATTTTGCTACATGTCCTGTAACTCTATATATGACATCTGTTGACATTTATAAAACCAGTTAAGTAATCAGTCAACCCAAATGGATTGAGCTCAATGCTCAACTCACTATTTTAATGACTATGTAAGGACATTCCCTCAAGCAGACTTCAGGTTATTATTGTACAATATTTAAGCATGTGGCACTGACTCAGAGCAAAAGTTTTTGAGACACAGAAAAGATTGTGGATTAGAGTGGCTGAGAAAGGTTTATGGGAGAGGTTAGGAATTAGGTCCCCATTCAGCCAGCAAAATGAAGATGAATTCCTTTACTAATTCTATTCTAGAAAATATTACTTTACCAAACCTTTGTGGAGGCTCACAACCTGGCCTCGTACTATTTTTAAAGCTTTCTATGCCCCCAGTTCCTAGAACAAGCAAGGGATTTTAGTTGAATCTTGACCAATATGAAACCAAAAGTTATTTTTCAGTTGTTGTTTTATTAAAGTCTATGATAAAGCAGGGCATTTACCAATCATTAAAATTTTTCCAAAACCTCATTTATTGGCTGTGCTAATAATCCAACAGACTGAGTTGATTTATACTGTTCTGACTCCTAAAGTATCTCTGACGACATTTAGGAATTAGACTGACATTGCCATAGGAAAGTAACAAACCCTGTCATCTTATTTTGTTCATATAATGTGTCTCCACTATCTCTCCTTTATTAATACTGAACAGAGTTAGTTACATAAGTCTTTTAAAAAATAAAAATTACCCATGAATAGCACAGCTTGCAAGAGGTTATAGAATGAAAGGAGATCTGGCTTTAGGAGCTGAACCAAGAAGCCTGAATCAAATTCCATAGATCATCTTCAAAAAATGAACTTATTTGTAATCTGCTTTGTTTCCACTATCTTCAGTTATAAGTATTCTATTCTGATTTGATAAGAAATATTTCCAGTACTTAAGCATGTAGTTGAACGATTATTATGGCATCATCTTGGAGACTAAGAGGTAAAATCAAGGTTAAGTTATGAAATGCTGGCTTTTTAATCATACTCTGGATGTTTCCAATTCAAATAAAATCAAATCACACAAGCAGAATCACAAAAGCTAACCACAGGTCAAGGCATACTGTTGAAAGAAGCAAGGTCAGAGTTTCATCCTTGAGAATCAGTGCATCACGTTAGCTAATGTTTCATGTCAATTGAAAAAGAGGCCTTGAAACATCCACAGCTGAATGGACTTCAGTGATAAACCTAGGCTAGCACAAATGGATGTGGGTTCTATGTACGTGAAATGTACCTCCTTGACAGTGACAATGCTTGTGGGCACCTTAAGACCACTAAGTTGATTAGGCACAGAATAATTGCTTAATTTGGGGGGACGTATGTTCCTCCAGATCACAGAAACCCAGAATGAAAAATGGTTCTCTCTTTAGGCTTCATCCCTAAATCTTAAGTTATAGCCCAATCTATTTTCGTAGATACCCATTTGTGGCTTTTCCTTTCATAAATTTGTCATGGACCTTATGGAGATACCTTTTATTTTCTATCTATGCTATGTGGAAAGATAGAGAAGTCTCAAGTTTATTAGTTTCCAGAAAATGTAACATTTTACTATGAATGGTTACATTTATATTGATAATAATGGAGATGAATGAGGAAATGGATACACAGTTAACCACCTGTCATGCTATGGTGGAGTCACAAACAATTTATTTGTTGTGGGAACTTAAGATAAAGAAGTATGCTCTATTCTGGGAGAATTAAGAAAAGAATAGGGAATGACTTCACAAAGTAGGTGACCTTTGAATACATTCTTAAAGGATGAGAAATTTATCCAAGTAGAGATGTGGGGAAAGTAAATTCCAAACAGAAGGAAAAGCAAGAACAAAGAAGCAGAAGCATAACAATATATCTTAAAGGAAATATAAAGTGAATGACGAGATTAGACTATCAGGAGCAAGAAGAATGTGGGAAGATTATAAGAGGTGATGAGCCTAGAGATAAAGGATGGGGATGATGTCAGGCTTTGGAATTTAGACTTTACCCTGTGAGTAGCTGAGGATCACGAGAGATTTTTTTCAATTAGGATTGCTATGGCCTAATCATAGTCTGATTAATAGCATGATGGACAGACTGAGGAGATCAAAACAATGCAGAGATGCTACTTAGACTGAAGTAAAGATTTGGGAAACTAAAGGTGAGATTCTGAAAGTAATAGAGAGGTAAGATCACAGGGTAAGTAACACAGAAGTAAATGATGGTCCTGATCAATTATGTCCCTCAGCCACTGTGGCAATGTGTGTCCTTATTATATAGGTGAAAAAGAAATTTCAGAGTGCTGGTCGTAAACTGAGCTGCAGGTTTTCCTGGATAACAAGAACTGAGGTGTCAGTGACAAGTTAGACACAGGATTTAC
>SJYC01082251.1:0-17391 GCA_006408675.1 Madoqua kirkii | reverse complement strand
TTTTTTTGTATTTCCATACAAATCTTGAAATTATTTGTTCTAGTTCTGTGAAAAGTACCATATTCTCATGTGTATTTCCCAATAAGCTTGAAGAACATGGTAGTATTATCACAATGTTACAAAGGTGGAAACAGAGAGAGAAGCTAAAAAAGTTTGCCATCAATTTGCTGAGCAACCTATAAGTACCCAGTATGATCTCCAGAGGGACTTAAAATAGAAGACCTAAATTTAAAAGAGCTAACAATTTAGCTTTGCTTCCTTGGAAGTTAGGAACTGCATTTAGAATTTCAAGAGATGTTGTGTTAGTTACCTTTAAAAGTACAAAGAAGCAACTATGGAGATCAGGAAACCAAACCCAGGTGAGTTTCAGAGGGGAGTTCAGATGAAGAAGGGTATCAATACATGATTCTGATGATGAAGATAGTCCACAATGAAGGTCTTCAGTAACCCAGAGCTATGACAGAAGAGTTGAGGGAGGGTGGACCCTGACTTCAGGGTCAGATCCCCAGTGCACTCAAAATAGCAAAGCCAACAGCAGACAGTGTGTCCTGGCAACCTGCCTTGTATCTCTCACAGCCCATGAGGTTATAAAAGTAGGTTCTAGGTACTGATTTATACAGAAACTGAAATCTCTGTCCCCTTTATTAATCATCAGAAAAACTCCTCTGATACGTCTGATTGTCATGATTAGTCTTGCATGTTGACTTGGCTAGATCATGATACCCAGATACTTGTTCGCACCCTCTGGATGTTTCAGTGAATGTGTTTTTTGGACAACAGCAACATTTAAATTGGTGGATTTTGTTAAAGCAGATTACTCTCCCTAAAGTAGGTCAACCTCATCTGTTGAGTTGAAGGCCTTAATAAATCAAAGACTGACCTCCCTCACCAAGAAGGAATTCTGCCAAAACACTGCCTTTGGACTCAGATTGCAGCTTTTTCCTGGTCTCCAGCCTGCCAGATTAAAGATATGGGACTTACCAAATACCAAAAGCCTCCACAATCATGTAAGCCAATTTCCTTAAAACCAATCCTTTATATTTTTTAAATTTTTAATTAATATTTATAGATTTATAGTCATGCACATCCTGTTGGTTCTGTTTCTCTGCAGAATATCAATTTATACACTGATACACACCTTTGTATGTTTCAGAGCAAAATGGCTGCTTTCTCTGAAACCACTAAGCTTTAATATGTTTAAAACACAAGACCTTCTCTTATGTTGAGAGGCAATGTCATGTAAGGACCTAGTACATGGGGTCTGGCTGGTTTGAATCCTGTTTCCACCATTTACTATAAATTGACAGCAATAACAACCTCTCTGGTCCTCAGCTGTTCTACCTGATAATAACAGCTTCCACCTCAGAATTTGTAAGGTGAAACATGCATTCAAACTGATACATACAAAACATTTAGTACAGAGTTGAGAACTTAATAAACTCTCAATAATACTAGCTATGTTTCTTGCTCTCCATCTCTGGGGAATTCTTATTAAGTCAGGAATGAACAGGCCAAAGACTCAGAATCTGAAGAATTCCCTATTAAGCTGCTGTACAACATATTGTGTGATTTCCATGATGCTTCTGTTTCTCTGCTATAAAATGAAGTAAAACAGATGGGTTGTGAGTTGATGAGTCTATAAAGCCCTATGAAGTCCTTAGATAAAAGGTACCCGTGAGCATTGCTATCACATGCAGGCAATCAAGTGTTATTATAGGGCAGGTTTTATATTTTAAATATATTTTAAATGGTTTTTTGGTCAACAGGAGTGAGGTAAACAAAGTGGTGTTAGAACAGAAACTCAGAAACAGTGGTATAATCACCTCTTGGCTTGTGCTACCTCTTTATATGCAATTCACTGCCCCAAGAGTTTGAAAGATAAAAAACCTAATTTTTCTGGGGTTTACATTTTTTGGAATCTGACTCTGATAAACAAGGCCATGCCAAGTATTTTCTGTGACTTGGATAAGCTCAACCATTTGTAAGTAAATCATAGAATATCTATTCACAGCTGTTCACTTTTTAATAAGCATCAAGCTAGAATCAGCATCTTTTCTCAACTGACCCATTTTTAGAGTATTTCAGAATTCCATGGGCTTCCCTGGTGGCTCAGACAGTAAAGAAACTGCCTGCAATACAGGAGACCTGAGTTCAGTCCCTGGGTTGTGACGGTCCTTTAGAGAAAGGAGTGGCTAGTCACTCTAGTATTCTTGCCTAGAAAATCTCATGGACAGATAAGCTTGGTGGGCTAAAGTCCATGTGGTCTCAAAGAGTCAGACAGGACTGAGCAACAGTTTTACTTTCACTTTTCAAAATTCCATAATACTTCCAAGGATACCAAACCTAATCTGTGTATTGCAAAGATAACCTACTTTTAGTCACTAAAGGAAATATAAAAATAACCATATTATGCCCAATGTGTAATAGATATTTTCAGAGGTAGCTGGTTTAGAACTACACCTGGATTTTAGTTCTGTTTCTAATAGTTATTAAGTATGTGACCTTGGCAAATCACTAACCTGTTTTTTGGTTTTTGTTTGCTTGTAATATATAGTAATATACAATTTATAAGCTACTATATGAAAAGAATCTAACCCAATGCCTGCTGCTGCTGCTGTAAGTCGCTTCAGTCGTGTCCAACTCTGCGTGACCCCCTGGATGGCAGCCCACCAGGCTCCCCTGTCCCTGGGATTCTCCAGGAAAGAACACTGGAGTGGACTGCTATTTCCTTCTTCAATGCGTGAAAGTGAAGACGCTCAGTTGTATCCGATTCTTAGCGTCCCCATGGACTGCAGCCTAGCAGGCTCCTTTGTCCATGGGATTTTCCAGGCAAGAGTACTGGAGTGGGTTGTCATTGCCTTCTCCACCCAATGCCTAGCACATGTTAAATATTTCTTCTCCTATGGCCCTCTGGTGAAAAATCAGATAACTTTGATGTGATCCGAGTCCTCAGTTTTTCACGTCATTTTCTTGAGGGTTAAACTGAGTTCACATAATATAAGAGAGTTATAATTTTGGTTGCTGCCCCCAAAACCCTAGCAGAATTAACAGGATTCTCTGAAACTGTTTTTTTTAACTCAAATTCCCCAGCTTAGAATTTTATATAGTAATGAGAATCAATGGGACCAAAAGCAGAACCCAGATAGCCTACTATTCCTGAACCCACTGCTAAGGATTAAAGACCAGGGCCTGAGCCAAGCAAACCCACAGCCTTCTGGTGTTCCCTGGAGGCCACCAGTAGCATACCTCTTCATGCAAGGATCTTTGATCTCTGAAGGGCTATAAAGGGACTCTCAGAGCCTCGCTCTTAACTTGTATTAGATTATATACACACACATGTGTGTGTGTATATGTCAAGTGTTCGCCATCAGACACCAATATCCATTTTGCTTTTCTCATATAGAGGCATTAACTTTCAATGCTCATTAATTTTCTCTGTCTTAAGATGTCTGACTCCTTTAAAAGAATAATGATAAATATTAGAAACAAGGTCATAAAAACCAACTACCAGGGAAATGCAAATCAGAATCACAAGTTAACACTTCACATTTTTAGGATGGCATATATGCATGCTTAGTCACTCAGGCATATCCAAGTCTTCTCAACTCTATGGACTGTAGCCCACCAGGCTCTTCTGTCCATGAAATTATCCAGGCAGGAATATGGGAGTGGGCTGCCATGCCCTCCTCCAGGGGGTCCTCTCAACCTAGGGATCTAACCCAAGTTTCCCACATTGCAGGGAAATGCATCTGATCCACCAGGGAAGCCCAAGAATTCTAGATTGGGTAGTCTACTCCTTCTCCAGGGATCTTGCTGACCCAGGAATTGAACTGGAGTCTCCTGCATTACAGGCAGATTCTTTACCAGCTGAGCTACCAGGGAAGCCCTTTAAGATGGCTGCTGCTGCTGCTAAATCACTTCAGTCGTGTCTGACTCTGTGCAGCTCCACAGACGGCAGCCCACCAGGCTCCCCCGTCCCTGGGATTCTCCAGACAAGAACACTGGAGTGGGTTGCCATTTCCTTCTCCAATGCATGAAAGTGAAAAGTAAAAATGAAGTCACTCAGTCGTGTCCTACCCCAGTGACCCCATGGACTACAGCCCACCAGGCTTCTCCATCCATGGCATTTTCCAGGCTACTGTATTTTAAAAAAAAATAAACACAGAATAATTAGTGTTGGTAAGGATATGGAGAAATTGGAACCCTAGTGCATTGCTGGTAAGAATGTAAAAGGGTGCGGCCGCTATGTAAAATGGTTTTTCTTCGAAAAATTGCATATAGCATTATCATGTGACCCAGCAATTATACTTCTGGGTATATACCCAAAGAACTGAAAGCAGGAACTTGAACAAATATCTGCACACCCATGCTTATATAGCAGCATTATTAACAATAGCCAAAAGATTGAAACAACCCAAGTGTCCATCAATGAGTAAATCAGTAAATAAAATGTGGTATATAATATAATCCTCAACATGAATCAGCCATAGGTATACATATAACCCCTTCCTTTTGAACCTCCCTCCCATCTCCCTCCTCATCCCAGCCCTCTAGTTTAATACAGAGCCCTTTTTGAGTTTCCTGAGCCATACAGCAAATTCTCATTGGCTATCTGTTTTGCATATGGTATATAAGTTTCCGTGTTACTCTTTCTATACATCTCACCCTCTCCTCCCCTCACCCCATGTCCATAAGTCTATTCTCTGTCTGTTTCTGCATTGTTGCCCTGTAAATAAATTCTTCAGTACCATTTTTCTAGATTCCATATATATGCGTTAGAATACAATATTTATCTTTCTGACTTACTTCACTCTGTATAATAGGTTCTAGGTTCATCTACCTCATTAAAACTGAATTGAATGAGTTCCTTTTTATGGCTGAGTAATATTCCATTATGTATACATACCACAAGTTCTTTATTCATCCGTTGTTGGTCATCTAGGTTGCTTCCATGTTCTAGCTATTGTAAATAGGGCTGCAATGAACAATCGGATACATGTGTCTTTCAGTTTTGGTTTTCTCAGGGTATATGCCTAGGAGTGGGATTCCTGGGTCATGATGTGGTTTTATTTCTAGTTTTTCGAAGACTCTCCATACTGTCTTCCATAGTGACTGTACCAATTTACATTCCTACCAACAATGCTAGAATGTTCCCTTTTCTCCACACCCTCTCCAGCATTTCTTGTTTGTAGACTTTTTGATGATGCCCGTTCTGAACTGTGTGAGGTGATATCTCATTGTAGTTTTAATTTGCATTTCTCTAATAATGAGTGATGTTGAGCACATTTTCATGTGTTTGTTAGCTATCTGTATGTCTTCTTTGGAGAAATGTCTGTTTAGGTTTTTTTTTCCCACTTTTTGATTAAGTTGTTTGGTTCTCTGGTACTGAGTTGTATGAGCTGCTTATATATTTTGGAAATTAATGCTTTGTTAGTTGTTTCACTTGCTGTTATTTTCTCCCATTCTGAGGGTTTCCTTTTCACCTTGCTTATACTTTCCTTTGCTGTGCATAAGATTTTAAGTTTAATCATGTCCCACTTGTTTACTTTTGTTTTTATTTCCATTACTCTTGGAGACGGGTCATAGTAGATCTTGCTTTGATTTATGTCATCAAGTGTTCTGCCTATATTTTCCTTTAATTAGAGAAACAGATCTGCTATATGCAGTTCAGTGGGGCTACAGTTGCTAGTTTATAGACTACTTGGAGGCTGCATCTAAGCTGTAACATTGTACTGCACATTAGTGATGTATCACTAGCCAGACAGAACATTCAAAACCATTCTGAAATGGTTCTCCTGATATTGCACAACCTCAGTTCTAAATCTAACATAAGCAACTCAGTGTGATATTGTTGAAGTAGTACAGTGACTCAGGTTCCTCCTTTGACCTTAAGAAAAATAAGTTTCTCTTTATACACTAGCCCAGTATCATCTCTTTGTTCATTTGATTAGCATTTATTGACCAGAACTGTGCTAAGGATCAGGGAGATAAAGGGAGAAGCCCAGAACCTAAAAGCTCAAAACTTAATCTGGAATTGTATTAATAACTATCATAAGGATCAATAAGAATCACTAAAAAATAATTACGGGTTGCCATTGGCACAGAGAGATGGGACCTAACTCTCTCCATGGCTGCAATATAGACAGTCAGCAAAAGCATACTGGAGGAGATGATGTCCTCCTTTAAGGAGGAAGCACGTCATACCCATATGGCATCATATACATAACGATGCTAAAGTAGGAGCAGTCAATGAGGGCAGTCAGGGGATTCCTGAGGATTTCCCTCTCTGGGACTTTGGCAACAGGATTGTGCCAAAAGCTAATGAGGATGCCTTTTTTTTTTTTTTTAACTTTTTCTCCCCAGGAAGGCGAGGTAGACTGCTGGCCGCTCACTTGCCCCAGGTTGAGCTGTGAGTACACAACTATCCTGGAAGGGGAATGTTGTCCCCGCTGTGTCAGTGACCCCTGCCTGGCTGATAATATCACCTACGACATCAGAAAAACTTGCCTGGACAGTTATGGCCTTTCGAGGCTTAGTGGCTCAGTGTGGACAATGGCTGGATCTCCATGCACAACCTGCAAATGCAAGGTAATTGGGTGTCCTGAGGTAACCAGGCCTCGGACATGTGCCTGAGAACACCTGCAGGAGGTCCACTCCTGATAGTTATGAATGCACGGGTTCCAAGGGGCGTGGAAACACAGGCAGGCATTTGCTTCTCGCCAGAGGTTAATCTGTCTGAATGGATTATAGTTGTACTGTATATAAAGGCAAATTCCAAATGAACATGGAACAAAATAGTCCTCTCTTGCCTATAAAATATGGAATTTAAATCATTGACCCTAGGCCCAATTATGGCTGATTTAAGCTATTTTGAGATGAGTATGGGAAAGAAAGAAAAAGAAATCTATTTTCATCTTGGAAAAAGATTTTAAGCTCTTTCAGGCAACTGTCTACATTAGAAGAAAGTGTTCTATAAATCTGTGAAGTTGTTTGCTTTAATTATCACAATGCCTAATGCAGGGACTTGAAGCTCCTGCTGTAAGATTTAATTAACTGTGATTATTTTCTTGTCTTTTTGGAGGAGTTCCCATGAGGCATTCTCACATGTCTTTACAATTAAAAACTGACCCCTTCCTCCCTTCTAAGTTTATAGAGAGCTATGACTATAGTAGACTTTAGGCAGGGTTAAATTTCTGCTGAAACATCTGCTTAAATTCCCATGATTAAGCATGTTAAAAACATTAATCCATCTGATTCTATCAAATCCTGGCTCAGCTTCACACATCAGTGGAAGGATCCCAACTTGCCTTTTTATGCTGTAATAAATGTGGGTTCTTTTTTCTGAGAAGTATCATCTTAAAATGCAGGCCCCAATAGGAAAAGGACATCAAACTTCATAAAGCAGAAGTTATGGTCCCATACTCCTCAGCCCCATCAAACATGACCAGGAAATATATAGACCTATGGTATTTAGTATTATTTCTCTGAGGTCAGGTTTGAAGGTATATTTACATTGTGTGCACACATGCTCAGTTGCTCAGTAATGTCTGATTCTTTGTAACTGCATGGACTATAGCCCACCAGACTACTCTGTCCATGGAATTTCCCAACCAAGAATACTGGAGTGGGTTGCTATTTCCTCCTCAAGGGGATCTTCCAGACTCAGAGACTGAACCAGCATCTCCTATGTCTCCTGCATTGACAGGTGGATTCTTTACCACTGAGCCACCTGGGAAGTCCATATTAACATTAATATGTATAATTGATTTCTCATGAATTCTTAATAATTGATATGTACCTTCCCTCTCATAGTCACCATGAGAGAGTCTGTCTTTACCCCTAATACGCCTGCCTCTCTGGAAGCCTTATTTTCAGGTTCTTTTTGGTATTTTTGACTAGTTTTATTAATGGTAATTTATCTTTCAGAGGGTTAATTTTGGAAAGAATCTCAATTAGAGTCATTGTAGTGAATAAACTGTGTGAACAACCAAGTTGGAAATACAGAGGAGTCTCAAACATGGTCTGAGTTCAGACGGGGTATATGAAGTTTCATGGCCAGCAGAACCCAACCAGAGGGACCCTGCAGGGTCTCATAAGTCTTGCCTCCCATTTTACTCCTCTTCTGGCATTTTTCTAGTCATCATTTTTATAGCATTCATGGAGTTGGTCTCAAAATGTAGCTGATCATTTTGAATGTAAAAGTGGACACTGAATATTGATTTGTATTCTATGTCTCTGGCTAATGCTTGTGTCTTGATGCACAGAATGGAAGTGTCTGCTGTTCTGTGGATCTGGAGTGTCTTCATAATAATTGAAGTATTTAAAATGGACTCATCGTCGCAGAAGAAAAATGGACAAAATAATCATGCAACATGATGAAGAAGGAGTTGGTGTTTGGGATTTTTTTTTTTCTTTTAAGCCACAGATAATTACCAAAGTTCCCACTGAAGGAAAGTGTCTGAGGGTTGCCTTTTAGACCTACCATGTTGCTCATTCTTGCTAACCTAGTCTAGGTGACCTACAGTGCATTGCACTCAAGTCTATAATTGTTAAAAAAAAAAAAAAAAGTTTCCCGTGTTGTAAATCACGTTTCCCTTATCAGATCATTTTCAGACACATTTAAATGATCTCATGGTAAATGTTGATGTATTTTTTGGTTTATTTTGTGTACGGACATAATAGAGACTTGGCTCCTTTTATTTATTTTTTCTGGATTTTTGGATCAAATTCTACAATAAAGTTGCCTGTTGTGATTTTTGTCCCATCTACTGAATACTTAATATTAAGATTCCTGTGAAATATATTAATGTGTGTATGTACAACCTAACTGCATCTTAAATTACAAACTGTTGGACACATCTGGATCCCCATTCAGCTTAAACAAGCTGAAAGCAATTATGATATGTTAAAGAAGGAAAAGACCACAAATATAAATAAGTAGCTATTTTGAAAAGAACTTTCTCCTCCCTCTTGCAAACAAAATGAAACAAAATCTTAAGCCACAATTTAGAAGCAACAATGCTTGCAGCCTTTTCTGGCATTGAAAGAGAAAGTATATTTGCATTGGTTTTATATAGTATTTAATAACTTACAGGGGCATCTGTGGTGGCTCAGCTGGTAAAGAATCCACCTGCCATGTGGGAGACCTGGGTTTGATCCCTGGGTTGGGAAGATCCCCTGGAGAAGGGAAAGGCTACCCGCTTCAGTATTCTGGGCCGAAGAATTCCAGGGACTGTATAGTCCATGGGGTTGCAAAGAGTCGGACATGACTGAGTGACTTTCACTTTAATAAATGACAAGGGACTTCCATGCCTATTCATACAAGTTGCCGTTATAGCATAGGTACAGGGAGGGTATTATTCCTACATTACATAAGAGTAAATTAATGTATCCCAATCAAACAATTTGTTCAGATCTAGTTGACTTATAACACATTGGGATTGTTAATCAGATCTCCTGATGCCTTCCTAATGATATTTTTTTACTAAATCATGCAACATCTTATATGGTAGAGGATATACTTTTAAGAAAGCCATTTATATATTCAGTAGCTGATTTAAAACACTGAATATTTTTATTTGAGCCACTACCATTATTTTAAAAGTTGGCAGTTACTGAGTTACACAAAATGAATGAAATGTGCAAATGACATTGTATCTGAGCTGAAAATTCAAACTTAGGTTGTAGTTTCAAGTGAACTACATCTAAGTGTTTCTAATACCTAAGGATTCTGAATTCATCATTCTGAATCACATTGGTTCATGACATTTTGTGCATAAAATCAAAGCAAAGATCTAAGTTGTTAAGTCAGTCCTGCTGAATATATTTTAAATCCCCAATATTAATATAATTAAAATTACAAGTTCACATCACTCATTTATTGATATTTGTCAATATTTTGTGATGATATAATTCACCGCTGCTGCTGCTAAGTTGCTTCAGTCCTGTCCGACTCTGTGCAACCCCATAGACAGCAGCCCACCAGGCTCCTCCGTCCCTGGGATTCTCCAGGCAAGAATGTTGGAGTGGGTTGCCATTTCCTTCTCCAGTGCATGAAAGTGAAAAGTGAAAGTGAAGTCACTCAGTCATGCCCGACTCTTAGTGACCCCATGGACTGCAGCCTACCAGGCTCCTCCGTCCATGGGATTTTCCAGGCAAGAGTACTGGAGTGGGTTGCTATTGCATTCTCTGATATAATTCACTACATGAGATCAATTTCATGTGCTAAATTATGATATAGCAATTAAAGCTCTATTTGACAACTTCTGCTATATATGGTCAGAAGGCAATGGCAACTCACTCCTGTGTTCTTGCCTGGAGAATCCCAGGGATGGTGGAGCCTGGTGGGCTGCCATCTATTGGATCAGGCAGAGTCGGACATGACTGAAACAACTTAGCAGCAGCAGCAGCTATAGTATGGTAAATTAGAACACATCTCTATTTTAATTATTTAAATGTATTTCTGGAACAGAGATTTTTAAAATAATCTACAAAATATTTAGGGAACCTCCATTTAAAATAGCTGTCAATTATCACTGCAAAAACAAAGGCAAATTAAGAATCATTTATGATTATATAAGTGAGGGGCTGGCAAACTCTGGTCCCTTGAGTCAAATCTGGCCATCTGCCTATTTCATTGGAACACGGCCATGCACATTCATTTATCTATTCTCTACTGCTGAAGAAAATGACAGAACTGAGTAGTTCCAACAAAGATACAAGACCAAAAATATCATCATCTTGCCTCTGAAAAAAGTTTGCCAGTGTCTGGTGTAAATGATGACTAAACACTGGTATGAATTTTAGAATATCTGTTTCCATTTTTTTCCAGGGAATTTCCAGAATTTAATACTTTTCATTAAATCTGTATATTTTCATACTTTGTTGAAGATCCATTAGCATAGATGGCTCATCCTAAAAATTGGTGTTTTACAGCTACAATCATTAAGACTCAGTATTTTCATTTCAGTTCAGTTAAATTTAATCTGTGCTAACTTGACAAAATGTTATTTATATTTAGTTGTGCAATTGAAACTACTGCCAACTCCTATCAATAAGAGGTTTATTTCCTATGAAATAATTGATGACATTTTTCTTATTAAAAATGGAGTACTTTATGCATAAAGTACTATACTAAGCTCTGCTGGGGAAATAAAAAGATGAACAGACTAGTTTTTACTTTAAAGATCACCATTATGTGGTCCTTTAGAAGGTGCTAGCAATCTTTAATCCATGAGGGGATCCTATTGAAATAAATTACTGACTGAAATATCTTCTCCAGCCAGAAATTGAAAAACATTATTTTTAAAAGTGTGGTGAATCGCCTGATGGAAAGTGTTTAAATCTTGTGCTCTGATTTACAGTGTGAAATAGATGTCCATTTAATGAACCAAAAAGTGTTTAACAAACATATCTTCTTACAGATTGTAACCATTGTCTGCAACTGTAACACACACATTGGTAAGAAACAATGGTAAATGCATAAGCAATTATGTAGCTACCCTCCAGTTTTCAATATTCTAAAAGCACTGTGATTCAGGAGAGCAGAATATGAAGGGAGATGAAAGTCCTATATATTAACAAGACACATCTATTAAACATAAATTTTGCTTCATTTCCTTGTAGGTTGCATATGAAATATATGTATATACATATGTCATGTTATATATAGGTACCATAATCTATATATATTTATATGCAATTGATATATATTAATATACTATGTATTCATATGCAATGTGTATATTTATTTAGTCTCAGAGCCCCCCTCTTTTGAGCTTTCTAGTGCTACACTAATTGTCCCTGTTAAGGACTTATATACATTTTCCTTGTATTATGCAATAGGCTAAGCTGTATGCAATCTTTATTTTCTAGCATTCAGCCTAGAGCCTTGCATAGGGTAGTTTTCCTATTCTTTTAAATTCATAATCTTTTATAGCATCAAAAAGTTTTCATGGGGTGGTGAAAACAACCTACTCTAGTGGTTCTCAAGCAATAAGACTGGTTTAAAAATAAAATTCATTCAGTGCTTTACTATAAAAAGCAGATAAAAGCAGACTATCTCTGCTTGGAACAAAGGTTGGAGAACTAGAATACCTTCATATATCCCACCACAACGCACATCAACAGAGCACAGCTTGAAAGCCACTGATCAAACTTGTCACCTTTACTAATTAAAGCTCTATTTGACAACTTCTGCTATATATGGTCAGAAGGCAATGGCAACTCACTCCTGTGTTCTTGCCTGGAGAATCCCAGGGATGGTGGAGCCTGGTGGGCTGCCATCTATTGGATCAGGCAGAGTTGGACATGACTGAAACAACTTAGCAGCAGCAGCAGCAGCTATAGTATGGTAAATTAGAACACATCTCTATTTTAATTATTTAAATGTATTTCTGGAACAGAGATTTTTAAAATAATCTACAAAATTTTAGGGAACCTCCATTTAAAATAGCTGTCAATTATCACTGCAAAAACAAAGGCAAATTAAGAATCATTTATGATTATATAAGTGAGGGGCTGGCAAACTCTGGTCCCTTGAGTCAAATCTGGCCATCTGCCTATTTCATTGGAACACAGCCATGCACATTCATTTATCTATTCTCTACTGCTGAAGAAAATGACAGAACTGAGTAGTTCCAACAAAGATACAAGACCAAAAATATCATCATCTTGCCTCTGAAAAAAGTTTGCCAGTGTCTGGTGTAAATGATGACTAAACATTGGTATGAGTTTTAGAATATCTGTTTCCATTTTTTTCCAGGGAATTTCCAGAATTTAATACTTTTCATTAAATCTGTATATTTTCATACTTTGTTGAAGATCCATTAGCATAGATGGCTCATCCTAAAAATTGGTGTTTTACAGCTACAATCATTAAGACTCAGTATTTTCATTTCAGTTCAGTTAAATTTAATCTGTGCTAACTTGACAAAATGTTATTTATATTTAGTTGTGCAATTGAAACTACTGCCAACTCCTATCAATAAGAGGTTTATTTCCTATGAAATAATTGATGACATTTTTCTTATTAAAAATGGAGTACTTTATGCATAAAGTACTATACTAAGCTCTGCTGGGGAAATAAAAAGATGAACAGACTAGTTTTTACTTTAAAGATCACCATTATGTGGTCCTTTAGAAGGTGCTAGCAATCTTTAATCCATGAGGGGATCCTATTGAAATAAATTACTGACTGAAATATCTTCTCCAGCCAGAAATTGAAAAACATTATTTTTAAAAGTGTGGTGAATCGCCTGATGGAAAGTGTTTAAATCTTGTGCTCTGATTTACAGTGTGAAATAGATGTCCATTTAATGAACCAAAAAGTGTTTAACAAACATATCTTCTTACAGATTGTAACCATTGTCTGCAACTGTAACACACACATTGGTAAGAAACAATGGTAAATGCATAAGCAATTATGTAGCTACCCTCCAGTTTTCAATATTCTAAAAGCACTGTGATTCAGGAGAGCAGAATATGAAGGGAGAGGAAAGTCCTATATATTAACAAGACACATCTATTAAACATAAATTTTGCTTCATTTCCTTGTAGGTTGCATATGAAATATATGTATATACATATGTCATGTTATATATAGGTACCATAATCTCTATATATTTATATGCAATTGATATATATTAATATACTATGTATTCATATGCAATGTGTATATTTATTTAGTCTCAGAGCTTCCCCTCTTTTGAGCTTTCTAGTGCTACACTAATTGTCCTTGTTAAGGACTTATATACATTTTCCTTGTATTATACAATAGGCTAAGTTGTATGCAATCTTTATTTTCTAGCATTCAGCCTAGAGCCTTGCATAGGGTAGTTTTTCTGTTCTTTTAAATTCATAATCTTTTATAGCATCAAAAAGTTTTCATGGGGTGGTGAAAACAACCTACTCTAGTGGTTCTCAAGCAATAAGACTGGTTTAAAAATAAAATTCATTCAGTGCTTTACTATAAAAAGCAGATAAAAGCAGACTATCTCTGCTTGGAACAAAGGTTGGAGAACTAGAATACCTTCATATATCCCACCACAACGCACATCAACAGAGCACAGCTTGAAAGCCACTGATCAAACTTGTCACCTTTACTTCTGCAAATGAAACCAACACTCAGATATTAGGTAGATTGCCTGGAGTTCATAATTAACCTGTCATAGACTTAGAACCACTACCCAATCCATCCTAGTTTTCTCTCTGACATCATCATAATGATTTCAAATGATTTTTTTTTCAAATTTCAATTTCAAGTCAGCTTCTCTTCTTCCTTCCAAATGGATGACACCAAAAAGCAGTCATAAGTTCAAGCCAAGATAGTAGAGTAAGAAGATCCTGAGCTCATCAGCTCTCATAGCCACAACTATTGAGGAGAAAGACCAGAATATACTAGAAAGATCTTCTACAACTAAAGATTTAAAGAAGGAACCATAATGAGATGAGTGGGAGGGATGGAGTTATGATATTGTCAAGACCCATAAGTACATGTGTTGCTGCTGCTGCTGCTAAGTCGCTTCAGTCATGTCTGACTCTGCGACCTCATAGACAGCAGCCCACCAGGCTCCACCGTCCCTGGGATTCTCCAGGTAAGAACACTGGAGTGGGTTGCCATTTCCTTCTCTAATGCAAGAAAGTGAAAAGTGAAAGTGAAGTCACTCAGTTGTGTCTGACTCTTCACGACCCATGGACTACAGCCTACCAGGCTCCTCCATTCATGGGAATTTCCAGGCAAGAGTATTGGAGTGGGCTGCCATTGAGTGACCCACAAATGGGAGAATAATAGCAACTGCAGAGAATCTCCTTAAGAAGCAATGAATCTGAGCCCTTCATCAGGGTCCTCAGGCTGTGAGCCTTATACCAAGAAAAGGAGGCCCCAGAACATTTGAAGGGCACCAGGACTTTCAGAAGACCCAGATGCCAATGGGAAATAGAGACTCGACTCTAAAATGTTGCACACAAAATCTCACACACTCCAGGACCCAAGGCAGAGACCTGAGTCACATCTACCTGCTGATCTTGGAGAGGCTTCTAGACAGTCAGGAGGCAACTGGAACTCACCCTAGGAATAGCTATACTGGTGGGAGTCATTTATTGGAGACTGTTCTACCACATGGGCACAGATGGTGGCAAGTGCCATTTTGCCAATCCTCCCTTTAGCTTATAAGCACTGAGAGCTTTCCCTACTTACTAACCTGTAGGCCCAAGTACTACATGCCTCAGGCCAAGCAATTAGCCAGGTGGGGAAAAAGCCACACCCACTAGTAGGCAAGTTACCTTAAGACCTCCTGAGCCCACAGCCACCCCAGGACATAACCTGGTCCACCAACGGGACCCAGGTCCAAATACCAGCAGATAGGAACTAGCCCAGGAACCCCTCATGGCTCTGCAGCAAGAGACCCCAGAATCCAACTCTGCCCACCAATGAGTAGGCACCAGCTCCAGGACCTCCAGGGCCCTAGACCCACTCACCACCAGGCTGATACACCAGTTCCAGGACCCTGAGGACTCTACTACTAGAAACCCTGGGACTCAGGTCCACCTAACCAGTGGGGAGACAACAGACTAGGGGCCATGACAACCTCCCAGTCTACAGTGGCAGAAAATCGCCCTCCTACCAGCTAGACAGCACCAGCCCTAGGAAACTCTCAGCCCTGGTCCTACTCACCAACAGGCCAGCACCAGTTCTGAGACATCTTAGGCCTCTCAGCCAGCTGTCATGGGATCTCATCCCTTCCATCGGTGGGCCGACACAAACTTTGGGACCCTGAAGCCAAGTGTATAAGCACCTGGCCCTGAACACCAGTGGGTCAATAGGACACCCAGGGCTCTGCACCCAAAGACTCGAGGAGTTCTCCCACCAGTGGGTGGGTAGCCATCAGTCCCAGATTCCCCTGACCTTGAAACCTTCCCAGTGGCAGGTGGACATGAGCACTAGGGTCACTGTAGCCCCATAGCCGTCTTGTCAGGACCCAGCAAATATACCATAAAGCCTGCAGCAGCCCCAGGACACCAGGGACTCTGGTCCTGCCCACCAAGCCAATGCCAACTCTGAGATACCTTGATCTCAGCCAGCTGCCCTGGGATCCAGCCCCACTCACTAGTAGGTCAGCACTAGCTTTGGGATGCCTAGGAAACTGCAGCCAGCCATGTCAAGAAACAATACCTACCAGCAGGCCAACACTAGACCATGGAATCCTGGCCCCACAACCTCCCAACCCAGAACCTCCCAGATATATAGAAATAAACACAGAAAATTAGGCAAAAATTAGTGAAAGGAACATGTTACAAATGAAGGAATGAGATAACATCCCAGAAGAACAAAGTGGAGATAGGAAATTAACCCAATAAAGAGATCAAGGTAATGATTGTAAATATGATCAGAGAACTTAAGAGAAAATGGATGAACACACTGAGATGTTTATCAGAAAAGATGTAAGAAAGTACAAAAGGGAGCTGAAGAATACAACAACTGAAATAAAAAATGCACTTAAAGGAATGAATAGTAGATTAGAATATGGGTCCCCAACCTCCAAAGTCTAATGCCTAATGAAGTGAAGTTGATGTAATAATAATAGAAGTAAAGTGCACAATAAATATAATGTGCTTAAGTCATTCTGAAACCATTCCTCTTATTTGGTCCATGGAAAAACTGTCTTCCATGAAACCAGTTTCTAGGGCCACAAATGTTGGGGACTGCTGGATTACAAGATACAGAAAAACAGATCAATGAACTGTAAGGCAGAGTAATGGAAATCACTGAATCTGACTAAAAATAAAAAAGGAATAAAAACCAATGAGAACATTTTTAAATACCCTTTTGACAACATCACATGGATCACAGTCTTGTCTAACTCAATTAAACTACAAGCCATGCCATGTAGGATCACCCAAGACGGACGAGTCATGGTGAAGAGTGCTGACAAAACATGGTCCACTGGAGAAGAGAATGGCAAATCATTTCAGCATTCTTGCCTTGAGAAACCCATAAACAGTATGAAAAGGCAAAAAGATATAACACTGAAAGATGAACGGGTTGGTAGGTGCCAATATGCTACTGGAGAAGAGTATAGAAATAGCTCCAGAAACAATGACAAGGCTGAACCAAAGCAGAAGTAGTGCCCAGTTGTGCATGTGTCTGGTGATGAAAGTAAAGTCTGATGTTATAAAGAACAGTATTGCATAGGAACTTGGAATGTTAGGTCCATAAATCAAGGTAAATCAGAAGTGGTCAAACAAGGGAGAACAAGTGTGAATATCAACATTTTAGGAATCAGTGAACTAAAATGGATGGGAATTGGTGAGTTTTATTTAGATGATCATTCTATCTATTATTACTTAGGGCAATAATTCCTTAGAAGGGATGGAGTAGCCCTCATAGTCAAG
>SJYC01082250.1:0-60877 GCA_006408675.1 Madoqua kirkii | reverse complement strand
ACTTATATACATTTTCCTTGTATTATGCAATAGGCTAAGCTGTATGCAATCTTTATTTTCTAGCATTCAGCCTAGAGCCTTGCATAGGGTAGTTTTCCTATTCTTTTAAATTCATAATCTTTTATAGCATCAAAAAGTTTTCATGGGGTGGTGAAAACAACCTACTCTAGTGGTTCTCAAGCAATAAGACTGGTTTAAAAATAAAATTCATTCAGTGCTTTACTATAAAAAGCAGATAAAAGCAGACTATCTCTGCTTGGAACAAAGGTTAGAGAACTAGAATACCTTCATATATACCACCACAACGCACATCAACAGAGCACAGCTTGAAAGCCACTGATCAAACTTGTCACCTTTACTTCTGCAAATGAAACCAACACTCAGATATTAGGTAGATTGCCTGGAGTTCATAATTAACTTGTCTTAGACTTAGAACCACCACCCAATCCATCCTAGTTTTCTCTCTGACATCATCATAATGATTTCAAATGATTTTTTTTTCAAATTTCAATTTCAAGTCAGCTTCTCTTCTTCCTTCCAAATGGATGACACCAAAAAGCAGTCATAAGTTCAAGCCAAGATAGTAGAGTAAGAAGATCCTGAGCTCATCAGCTCTCATAGCCACAACTATTGAGGAGAAAGACCAGAATATAATAGAAAGATCTTCTACAACTAAAGATTTAAAGAAGGAACCATAATGAGATGAGTGGGAGGGATGGAGTTATGATATTGTCAAGACCCATAAGTACAGGTGTTGCTGCTGCTGCTGCTAAGTTGCTTCAGTCATGTCTGACTCAGCGACCTCATAGAGAGCAGCCCACCAGGCTCCACCGTCCCTGGGATTCTCCAGGCAAGAACACTGGAGTGGGTTGCCATTTCCTTCTCCAGTGCATGAAAGTGAAAAGTGAAAGTGAAGTCACTCAGTTGTGTCCGACTCTTCGTGACCCCATGGACTACAGCCTACCAGGCTCCTCCATTCATGGGATTTTCCAGGCAAGAGTATTGGAGTGGGCTGCCATTGAGTGACCCACAAATGGGAGAATAATAGCAACTGCAGAGAATCTCCTTAAGAAGCAATGAATCTGAGCCCTTCATCAGGGTCTTCAGGCTGTGAGTCTTATACCAAGAAAAGGAGCCCCCAGAACATTTGAAGGGCACCAGGACTTTCTTTCAGAAGACCCAGATGCCAATGGGAAATAGAGACTCGACTCTAAAATGTTGCACACAAAATCTCACACACTCCAGGACCCAAAGCAGAGACCTGAGTCACATCTACCTGCTGATCTTGGAGAGTCTCCTAGACAGTCAGGAGGCAACTGGAACTCACCCAAGGAATAGCTATACTGGTGGGAGTCATTTACTGGAGACTGTTCTACCACATGGGCACAGATGGTGGCAAGTGCCATTTTGCCAATCCTCTCTTTAGCTTATAAGCACTGAGAGCTTTCCCTACTTACTAACCTGTAGGCCCAAGTACTATATGCCTCAGGCCAAGCAATTAGCCAGGTGGGGGAAAAGCCACACCCACTAGTAGGCAAGTTACCTTAAGACCTCCTGAGCCCACAGCCACCCCAGGACATAACCTGGTCCACCAACGGGACCCAGGTCCAAATACCAGCAGATAGGAACTAGCCCAGGAACCCCTCATGGCTCTGCAGCAAGAGACCCCAGAATCCAACTCTGCCCACCAATGAGTAGGCACCAGCTCCAGGACCCCTAGGGCCCTAGACCCACTCACCACCAGGCTGATACACCAGTTCCAGGACCCTGAGGACTCTACTACTAGAAACCCTGGGACTCAGGTCCACCTAACCAGTGGGGAGACAACAGACTAGGGGCCATGACAACCTCCCAGTCTACAGTGGCAGAAAATCGCCCTCCTACCAGCTAGACAGCACCAGCCCTAGGAAACTCTCAGCCCTGGTCCTACTCACCAACAGGCCAGCACCAGTTCTGAGACATCTTAGGCCTCTCAGCCAGCTGTCATGGGATCTCATCCCTTCCATCGGTGGGCCGACACAAACTTTGGGACCCTGAAGCCAAGTGTATAAGCACCTGGCCCTGAACACCAGTGGGTCAATAGGACACCCAGGGCTCTGCACCCAAAGACTCGAGGAGTTCTCCCACCAGTGGGTGGGTAGCCATCAGTCCCAGATTCCCCTGACCTTGAAACCTTCCCAGTGGCAGGTGGACATGAGCACTAGGGTCACTGTAGCCCCATAGCCGTCTTGTCAGGACCCAGCAAATATACCATAAAGCCTGCAGCAGCCCCAGGACACCAGGGACTCTGGTCCTGCCCACCAAGCCAATGCCAACTCTGAGATACCTTGATCTCAGCCAGCTGCCCTGGGATCCAGCCCCACTCACTAGTAGGTCAGCACTAGCTTTGGGATGCCTAGGAAACTGCAGCCGCCATGTCAAGAAACAATACCTACCAGCAGGCCAACACTAGACCATGGAATCCTGGCCCCACAACCTCCCAACCCAGAACCTCCCAGATATATAGAAATAAACACAGAAAATTAGGCAAAAATTAGTGAAAGGAACATGTTACAAATGAAGGAATGAGATAACATCCCAGAAGAACAAAGTGGAGATAGGAAATTAACCCAATAAAGAGATCAAGGTAATGATTGTAAATATGATCAGAGAACTTAAGAGAAAATGGATGAACACACTGAGATGTTTATCAGAAAAGATGTAAGAAAGTACAAAAGGGAGCTGAAGAATACAACAACTGAAATAAAAAATGCACTTAAAGGAATGAATAGTAGATTAGAATATGGGTCCCCAACCTCCAAAGTCTAATGCCTAATGAAGTGAAGTTGATGTAATAATAATAGAAGTAAAGTGCACAATAAATATAATGTGCTTAAGTCATTCTGAAACCATTCCTCTTATTTGGTCCATGGAAAAACTGTCTTCCATGAAACCAGTTTCTAGGGCCACAAATGTTGGGGACTGCTGGATTACAAGATACAGAAAAACAGATCAATGAACTGTAAGGCAGAGTAATGGAAATCACTGAATCTGACTAAAAATAAAAAAGGAATAAAAACCAATGAGAACATTTTTAAATACCCTTTTGACAACATCACATGGATCACAGTCTTGTCTAACTCAATTAAACTACAAGCCATGCCATGTAGGATCACCCAAGACGGACGAGTCATGGTGAAGAGTGCTGACAAAACATGGTCCACTGGAGAAGAGAATGGCAAATCATTTCAGCATTCTTGCCTTGAGAAACCCATAAACAGTATGAAAAGGCAAAAAGATATAACACTGAAAGATGAACGGGTTGGTAGGTGCCAATATGCTACTGGAGAAGAGTATAGAAATAGCTCCAGAAACAATGACAAGGCTGAACCAAAGCAGAAGTAGTGCCCAGTTGTGCATGTGTCTGGTGATGAAAGTAAAGTCTGATGTTATAAGAACAGTATTGCATAGGAACTTGGAATGTTAGGTCCATAAATCAAGGTAAATCAGAAGTGGTCAAACAAGGGAGAACAAGTGTGAATATCAACATTTTAGGAATCAGTGAACTAAAATGGATGGGAATTGGTGAGTTTTATTTAGATGATCATTCTATCTATTATTACTTAGGGCAATAATTCCTTAGAAGGGATGGAGTAGCCCTCATAGTCAAGAAGAGAGTCCAAAATGGGTGCAATCTCAAAAATGACAAAATGATTTCTGTTTGTTACCAAGTCAAACCATTACTTGGATCACAGTAATCCAAGTCTATGTCCCAACCACAAATGCTAAAGAAGCTGAAGTGGAATGATTCTATGAAGACTTACAAGACCTTCTAGAAAAGCAAAAAAAAGAAAAAAGAAAAAAATGTCCTATTCATTACAGGTATTCACATTCATACCTGATGCGAAGAGCTGACTTATTTGAAAAGACCCTGATGTTGGGAAAGATTGAAGGCAGGAGAAGAAGGAGACAACAGAAGATGAGATGGTAGGATGGCATCACCGACTCAATGGACATGGGTTTGAGTAAACTCCAGGAGTTGGTAATGGACAGAGAGGCCTGGCATACTGTGGTTCATGGGGTCACAAAAAGTCGAAGATGACTGAGCAACTGAACTGAACTGAAGGGAACATTTCATACAAAGATAGGCACAGTAAGGACAGAAATGGTATAGACTTAACAAAAGCAGAAGACATTAAGAAGAGGTAGCAAGAAGACACAGAGAAACTATACAAAAAGATCTTAATGACCTGGAAACCATAAAGGTATGATCACTCACCTAGAGCCAGACATCCTAGAGTGCAAAGTTGAGTGGGCCTTAGGAAGCACCACCACTAACAAAGCTAGTGGGGGTGATGGAATTCCAACTGAACTATTTCAAATCCTAAAAGATGATGCTGTGAAAGTGCTGCACTAGGTATGCCAGCAAATTTGGAAAACTCAGCAGTGGCCACAGGACTGGAAAATGTCAGTTTTCATTCCAATCCCCAAGAAAGGCAATGCCAAAGAATGCTCAAAGTACTGCGCAATTGCACTCATTTCACATACTAGCAAAGTAATATTGAAAATCCATCAGGCTACACTTCAACAGTATGTGAACTGAGAACATCTAGATGTACAAGCTGGATTTAGAAAGGCAAAGAAATAGAGATAAAATTGGCATCATCCACTGGATAATAGAAAAAGCAAGAGAATTCCAGAAAAATATCTACTTCTGCTTCATTGACTGACTACACTAAAGCCTTTGACTGTGTGCATCACAACAAACTGGAAAATTCTTAAAGAATTAAAAATTCTTAAAGAGATGTGAATACCAGACCATCTTACCTGCTCTCTGAGAAACCTATATGCAGGTCAAGAAGCAACAGTTAGAACCCAGACATGGAAAAATGGACTGATTCAAAGTTGGGAAATGAGTACATAAAGGATGCATATTGTCATATTGAATATGTATAATTTCACCCTATTTATTTAATTTAAATGCAGAGTACATCATGTGAAATTTCAGGTTAGATGAAGCACAAGCTGGAATCAAGATTGCTGAAAGAAATATCAATTATCTCAGATATGCAGATGACACCACCCTTATGGCAGAAAGTGAAGAGGAACTAAAGAGCCTCTTGATGAAGGTGAAAGAACAGAGTGAAAAAGTTGGCTTAAAGCTCAACATTCAGAAAACTAAGATCATGGCATCCTGTCCCATCCCTTCACGGCAAATAGATGGGCCAGCAATGGAAACAGTGAGAGTCTTTATTTTCTTGGCTTCCAAAATCACTGCAGATGGTGACTGCAGCCATGAAATTAAAACACACTTGGAAGGAAGGCTATGACAAACAAAGACAGCATTTTAAAACCAGAGACATTACTTTGCCAACAAGGTTCTATATATTCAAAGCTATAGTTTTTCCAGTAGTCATGTATGGACAACCTTCACGGCAAATAGATGGGCCAACAATGGAAACAGTGAGAGTCTTTATTTTCTTGGCTTCCAAAATCACTGCAGATGGTGACTGCAGCCATGAAATTAAAACACACTTGGAAGGAAGGCTATGACAAACAAAGACAGCATTTTAAAACCAGAGACATTACTTTGCCAACAAGGTTCTATATATTCAAAGCTATAGTTTTTCCAGTAGTCATGTATGGACATGTATGGATGTGACAGCTGGACCATAAAGAAGGCTGAGCACGGAAGAACTGATGTTTTCAAACTGTGGTGTTGGACAAGATCCTTGAGTGTCATTTGTACAGCAATGAGATCAAACCAATCAATCCTAAAGGAAATCAACCCTGAATATTCACTGATATTGAAGCTGAAGTTCTAATACTTTGGCCACCTGATGCAAAGAGCCAACTCATTGGAAAGACGAATGCTGGAAAATATTGAAAGCAGGAGGAGAAGGGGATGACAGAGGGTGAGATGGATGGATGGCATCATCCATCCAATGGACTCAATGGACATGAGTTTGAGAAAACTCTGGGAGATGGTGAAGGTAGAAACTCTGGCATGCTGTAGTCCATGGGGTCATAAAGTGCCAGACACAACTGAGCAACTGAATCACAGCAACAAATGACAACATCAAACATAGTAACATTTGCATTATAGAGGTCCCAGAAGGAGAAGAGAGTGAAGGGGTAGATAACATATTTGAAGCCATTTTAGCTGAAAACTTTCCTAACCTTGGAAAGGTGAGGTCCTTTCCAAGATATCCAGGTCCAGGAAGCACAAAAAGTTCCAAGTAGGATCAAGCCATAGAGGGCCACCCCCAGATACCTCATAATTAAAATGTCAAAAAATAAAGAGACTATGAAAAGCAGAAAGGGAAAAGCAATAAGTTACACTAAAGGAACTCCATCAGACTATCTGCTGATTTTTCAGCAGAAACTCTGAGGCCAAAAGGGAGTGTCATTATAAACTTAATGTGATAACAAAGAAAATCTATGACCAAGAATATTCTACCCAGAAATGATTTCATTCATATTTCACGGAAAGGTAAAAAGCTTTACAGACAAGAATATGATGAAGATGGCAGAGTTGTAGAACATGAAGCTTACCTCCTCCCGCTATGAAAAATACATCTACATGTTGAACAATTCTCACAGAATATCTACTGAACATTTGCAGAAGACCTCAGACTTCTGAGAGGAAAAGAAAATCTCCACATAAATAGGTATAACAGAAGAAAAACAAACAAAGATTTCAGGATGATATCTGTGATACTGGGAGGGAGGGAGCTGTGAAAGTTTCTTGCACTCTGGGAAGCCCCTCCACCAGTGAGAAGATTGGCCAGGACAGGAAAAGAGCCTTAGAGGAGAATACAGAGACTAGTTTACAGCAGCCAGACTGGAGGGAGAACCGCACAGATGGTCAGTGCTCCTCCCCTGCACTCCCTAGCTTGAGACTCACGTCCTCTAATGTGGACAAGTTCTGGGTGTTGGAATTCAGGATTTGGAGATCCAACACAAGGAGAGGACTGGGATTGGATGGACAGAAACAGCAAGGTAGGGCTGGCATCTGGTGTGATTGCAACCGAGGGTGTATATGGAGAAAGCCCAGGTTGTCTCACAGGTCAGGTGCCATTGTTTGGGTGGGGGGTGCATGAAGGGAGGGGCGGGACCTGCCACTGTAGCCTTTGTCCATGTGTTCACAGAAGGGGCACCTTCTGCACAGGTTTAAGGGGTTATCCTGAACTGTCACCATTCACTTGAACTCCAGGAGTGGCTTCTACACTTGTTAACATATATGCACTTCATCAACATATATGCATCTAATGCAGGAGCACCCAAATATATAAAACAAATACTAACAGACATAAATGGAGAAATTGAGAGGAAAATGATAATAGTAAGAGACTTCAACACCCCAATCACATCAATGCACACATCTTCTAGACAGAAAATCAGTTGGGCAAGTGAAAGTGAAAGTGAAGTCACTCAGTTGTGCCTGACTCTTTGCGACCCCATGGACAGTAGCCTGCACCAAGCTCCTCTGGAAACTGATAATAGTAAGAGACTGTAACACCCCAATCATATCAATGCACAGATCTTCTAGACAGAAAATCAGTTAGGCAAAAGAGATCTTAAATTATACCATAGAACAGTTAGACTTAATTGACCTTTTCAGGGCACTACATCCAAAAAACCCACAATACACATTCTTCTCAAATGCAAACGAAATATTCTCTAGGACTGACTAATGCACAAATAAAGACTCAACATATTTAAGAGTATAGAAATTATCTCAAGTATCTTTTCTCTCCATATAGCATGAAATTAGAAATTAACCACAAAAAATTAAATGCAGGAAAAAAATGATTACACGGAGACTAAATAATGTGCTACCAAAAAACCCAATGGGTCAATGATGAAATCAGAAATTTTTTTAATCCTTTGAGACAAATGAAAGTAAAAGCACAACCATAGAAAGTCTGAGATGAAGCAGAAGCAGTTCTTAGAGGGAAGTTCACAGTGATACAGGCTTTCCTCTTAAAAATAAGAACAATTTAAAATAAAAAGCCTAACCTAGCACTTACAAGAATTAGAAAGAGAAGAACAAATAAAACCTAAAGTCAGCAGAAGAAAGAAAATAAAGGTCAGAGAGGAAATAAATAAAATGGGGATTAAAAAAAAAACAATAGAAAAATCAGTAAAACCAATAGCTGGTACTTTGAAAGGATAAACAAGGTTGACAAAAACCTCTGGCCACATTCACTAAGAAAAAGAGAGAACCCAAGTAAGCAAAATGAAAAAAGAGACATAACAACTGTTACTGGAGAAATATAAATAAACCTAAGCAAATACTATGAGCAATTATATGCCAACAAATCTGACAACCTTGAAGAAATGGACAAGTTTCTATAAACACAAAGCCCAACAAAACTGAATCAAGAAGAAATGGATAATTTGAATAGGCTGATCAATAGAAGTGAAGTAGATATGTAGCTTAATAAACTTCTTACAAAAATCCAGGACCATTTCTGGGCTTGTCGTGCTTCTCAGATTTCTGCACAACAAAGGAAACTATAAGTAAGGTGAAAAGACAGCCTTCTGAATGGGAGAAAACAATAGCAAATGAAGCAACTGACAAACAACTAATCTCAAAGATATACAAGCAACTACAATACAGTATACTGACATATATGGAATTTAGAAAGATAGTAATGATGACCCTGTAAGTGAGACAATATAAGTGACACAGAGGTATAGAATGGACTTTTGGCTTCTGAGGGAGAGGGAGAGGGTGGGATGATCTGGGAGAATGGCAATGAAATATGTATACAATCATATAAGAAATGAAGCACCAGTCTATGTTCAATGCAGGATACAGGATGCTTGGGGCCTGTGTACGGGATGATCCAGGGAGATGGGGCGGGGGAGGAGGTGGGAGGGGGCTTCAACATTGGGAGATCATGTACACCTGTGGCTGATTCATGTCAAAGTATGGCAAAACCAATACAGTACTATAAAATAGAATAAAGTATTAAAAAAAAAAATCCAGGACCAAATGGCTTCACAGGCAAATTCTACCAAACATACAAATAGCTACTATCACCCTGATACCAAAACCAAAACAAAGACAGTACCAATAAAGAAAACTAAAGGCCAATATCTTTGGTGAATATAAATGCAAAATTTTTGAAGAAAATATTAGCAAAACACATCCAACCACACATAAAGTTCATATATTACAATCAAGTGGGATTCATCCCAAGTTCACAAGGATAATTCAACATACACAACGTGATAAGACACATAAACAAAAGACAAAAACTGCATGATCATCTCAATCACTTGACAAAATTCAATATCCATTCATGATAAAAACTAACTAAAGTGGGTATAGGGGGGATATCTCAATACAATAGAAGCTATTTATGACAAACCCACAGCCAATATAATATTAAATGGTGAAAAGCTGAAAGCCCTATCGCTAAAGCCTGGAACAGACAAGGATGTCCACTGTCACCTTTTCTATTCAACACAGTATATGCACAGTAATCAAAGGAATAAAAGGTAAAATATGATGTCAAAGATGTCACACACCAAAATCGAATATTACAGGGCACCAATTAGCAAACTCAGCATTAACATTAACAAGCTCAAATTCAATAATACATTAAAAGAATCATACATGATGATTAGGTGTGATTCATCCCAGAGACTGGAGGGGGCAATGGCAACCCCCTCCAGTGCTCTTGCCTGGAGAATCCCAGGGACAGAGAAGTCTGGCAGGCTACGGTTTATGGAGTCATAAAGAGTTGGACACAGCTAAGTGACTGAGCATATATGCATGCAGGCAAGGATGGTTCAATACCCACAAATCAGTGTGATATACCATATTAACAAACTGTAGGATAAGACATATATGATTATCTTATTAAATACTGAGAAAGCTTTTTATAAAATTCAATATCCATTTATGATAAAAACTGACCACAAGGTGTATACTAAGGGAATATACCTCAACATAATGAACATCATTTTTGATAAGCCCACAAGTAACATCATACTAAATGGTGGAACCCTGATAGCATTTTCTCTAAGATAAGGGACAATACATGGATGTCTAATCTTACCACTTTCATTCAACACAGTACTGGAAGTCCTAGCTACAGCAATCAGAAAAGAAAAAGATAATAGCAATCAAAATTGAAGAAGTAAAATTGTCATGTTACTATAGTAGAAAATCCTAAAGAGGCCACAAAATTTTTGTTAGAGCTCATGAGCTTTTTTTTTTTGTAAAGTTTGAGGGTACAAAATTAATATAAAGAAATTTGTTCCATTTCTACACCATAACAATGAACTATAAGAAAGAGAATTTAACAATTCCATTTACAATTGCATAAAAAATACGTAAGTATATATCTAACTAAGGAGGTAAAAAGTTTGTACCAGAAAAACTATAAGATACTGATAAAATAAATTGAGGATGACATAGATGGAATGATATACTGTGTTCACGGAATGAAAGAATTGATATTGTTAAAATGTCCATAATACTTAAGGCACAGTCTAAAATTCTCACCCTATCAAAATATTCCATGACATTTCACAGAACTGGAAAAAAAGATCTTAAAATTGATTTCAAACTACAAAAGACCCTGTCTAGCCAAGGCCCTTTTGTGAAAAAAAGTACAGAGCTGGAGATATGCTCCCCAACGTTAGACTATAATACAAAGCTACAGTAATCAAAAGGAGTTAGTACTGGCACAAAAACAGACACACAGATCATTGGAGCATAATACAGATCCCAGAAATAAACCCATTTATGATTACTCCATGACAAAGGAGACAAGAATATACAATGGGGAAAAGAGTCTTTCAATAAATGGTGCTGGGAAAAAAGATAGCCACATATAAAATAATAATATTACAGCATTTCCTTATAACATATACAAAAATAAACTAAAAAATTATAAAGACCTAAACGTAAGACCTAAAAATCATAAAACTCTTAGAAGAAACCACAGGCAAAGCATTCTTTAGCATAAATTTTAGTGATTTATTTTGTACTGTCCCCTCAGACAAAAGAAAACAAAAACAAAAACAAATTAAAGGAAAAAAACACAAATGAGGCCCAATTAAACATAGCTTTTGGTACTCAAAGGAAACCACTGACAAACGAAAAAGCAGGCTACTGAATGGGAGAAAATATTTGCAAACAATATGACCCATAAGGGGTTAACAAACAAGCTATAAAATAGAAAGAGCTTATATAACTCAATATCAGAAAAACAAACATCCTGAATAAAAAATGGGCAGAAGATCTGAGAAGACATTTCTCCAAAGAAGATATACAGATTGTTAACAGACATGTGAAAAGATGCTCAACATGGATAAGAGAAATGCAAATCAAACAAAAAATGAGATGTCATTTCACATCTGTCAGAATGAGTACTGTCAAATAGACCACAAATAACAAATGATGACGACGTGGAGAAAGTGGGAAGCTTGTATGCTGTTGGTAGAAATGCATGCATATTCAAAGATAAATTCAGAAAACACTTCTCAAAACCCAAGTCTTTACATCACTTTGCTGCATCTGCTCTATTCTCATTTGATTTTTTTGTTTTTTTTTTAAGTTGGAACCATAATAGGTTGTGATTCATAACCGTGATGTCATATTATAACTTCAAATGGGGATAATCGAACACTGAGGAAGATCTCCTTGATTAATCTGAGAATATAACCACCACCACCACCACCACTGCAATAACACTAGATTGTAGTGACCAACTCTCAAAGATAGTGCCATAATGGAATGAAAAGATATTGAGGAGAAATGTGGAAAATTACCAGAAAAATGACAGTTAATTTGCAGCAGCTTTTCAATAGCTGAATTTTTTGAAAAAAAAAAAAAGGCAATTTATTATTGAGAAGGGAAATAAACATTTCAGGAAACAAGACACCAAATAGAAATATTAAAAACATATAAAGCCTTCCCTATGTATGTATGTATGTAAAGACTCTGCCTGTAATGCAGGTGACCCAGATCAATCCCTGGGTCAGGAAGATCTCCTGAAGAAGGGAATGGCTACTTGCTCCAGTATTTTTGCCTGGAAAATTCCATGGACAAAGGAGCCTGGCAGGCTACAGTCCATGGGTTGCAAAGAGTCGGACATGACTGAGCAACCAACACTAAACACACATAAATGCAAATTAACAGAATTATTTGCAGTTGATGTGCCAATCTCATGTGATAAAAATATTCAACTTTAAAAGTGACATCTACACCCTTCTGTAGTAATTTAGCACTATTGTTTTAGAAAAGTAAAGAACCAAATAAAGATAAAGATGGGACATGGGAATGCTACTTTTATACGCAAAGCTAAAGTATATTCTTTTGATCAAAAACATCAAGCAGTAAATTCAGCAGCTTGGGAAACCAAGCTTCCAGTCCAAGATGGCTGAGTAGAAGGATGTGCACTCACCTCCTCCTATGAAAGCAACAACTTCACAACTAGCTGTTGAACAATCATGGACAGGAGGATACTGGAACCTACCAAAAAAGATTATCTCATTTCCAAACACAAGCCTCAGCAAGATGGTAGGAGGGACACAATCGTAATAAAATCAAATCCTATATCCACCAGGTGGGTGACCCACCGACTGGAGAACAATAACAACAAATAAGTTCTTCTACTGTTGTGAAGGTTCTGAACCTCACATCAGGATTCCCAGCCTGGGGATCTGACAGAGGGGCTGGGAATCCCCAGGGAATCTGACCTTGAAGGCCAGTGGGATTTGATTATAGATTTCCACTGGACTAGGGGGAAAAGACTCCAGTCTTGGAGGGCACAAACAAAATCTTGCATGCACCAAGACTCAGAGGAAAAGATCAGTGACCCCTCAGGAGACTGAAATGAAATTACCTGCTAGTGTTAGAGGGTATACTGTGGAGTCAGCTGGAGCTTACCATAGGGACAGGGCACTGGCATCAGCAGGCTGGGAAGGTCCCCTTTGGTGTAAACTCTCTTGGAGGTCACCATAGACTACCATAGACTCCAGGGCTGTATCACTTCAGGTCTAACAACTGACAGAGAGGAGTTCAACCCCACACATCAGCAGACAATTGGACTAAATCTTTACAGAGAAAGGCCATCTTCCTCAGAACAAGACCCAGTTTTTCCCCCCACTAGTCCCTCCCATGTAAGTTTAAGTGCTTACATGAGGCTTTTAGATTGCTCCATCAGAGGGCAGACAGAAAAAGCAAGAAGAACACAGTCCACCACATTATGGAAAGTTAATAAGCATCAAAAAGTAGAAAGTTATGTTGCAGATGAAGGGACAAGATAAAATCCCAGAAAAACAACTAAATGAAGCAACCTTCCAGAGACTTCAGAATAATGATAGTGAAGATGATTCAGCATCTCAGAAAAAGGCTGGAGGCAAAGATTTAGAAGATGCAAGAAATGTTCACTAAAGACCTACAAGAACTAAAGAACAAACAGAGATGAATAGGAATTAGAAGGAATCAACAGCAGAAAGACTGAGGTAGGAAACAGATAAATGACCTGGAGGATATGGTAGCAATGGTGGAAATCACTGCCACAAAACAGAATATAGAAATAAGAATGAAAAGAAATGAAGACAGCCTAAGAGACCTTTGAGACAGCATTAAATGCACCAACATTTATATTATAGGGGTCCCAGAAGGAGAAGAGAAAATTGCCTGAGAAAACATTTGAAGATATAATAGCTGAAAACTTCCTAAACATGGAAAAGAAAATAGTCAACCAAGCCCAGAAGCACAGAGAGTCCCAGGAAGGAAAAACCCAAAGAGGAACACACCAAGACACAGCAGTCAAACTGACAAAAATTAAAAACGGAGAGAAAATATTCAAAGCAACAGGGGAAAACAACAATCAGATGGCTTCTCAACAGGAACTCTACAAGCCAGAAGGAAATGGCATGATATACTTAAGTGATGAAAGGGAAGAACTTACATCCAATAATACTGTACCCAGCTAGACTTTCCTTCAGATTTGATGGAGAAATCAAAAGCTTTCCAGACAAGCAGAAGTTAAGAGGATTCAGCACCAACCAAACCAGCTTTACAACAAATGTTAAAGAACTTCTCTAGGCAGAAACAAGAGAACGAAATGACCTACCTACAGAAAATAAACTGAGAACAATTAAGTAAATGACAGTAGGATCATACATATTGATAATTACCTTAAATGTAAATGGATTAAATGCACCAACCAAAAGATGCAGACTGGCTGAGCAGATGAAAACATGTGAAGGCAAAGTGTGCATGCTGATATTTCTATTGATTAGTTTAATTCTACAGGAACTGAAACACTTGCTTAAACTAGTGAAACATCAGCCACCTCTCTTTCAGAAAGTATAAATAAATGCACCAACCAAAAGATGCAGACTGGCTGAGCAGATGAAAACATGTGAAGGCAAAGTGTGCATGCTGATATTTCTATTGATTAGTTTAATTCTACAGGAACTGAAACACTTGCTTAAACTAGTGAAACATCAGCCACCTCTCTTTCAGAAAGTATAACTCACCATAATTTCATTTCCGAAACAAATGATGTGTTTATAGAAAGTATTACTTTAGAAAGCTTAAGGATTACTCTTTATCAAAAGTGTTCATTGCCCAGGCAACAGATATGGATTAATTCACACAGTTCAGTTCAGTTGCTCAGTCATGTCCGACTCTTCACGACCCCATGAATTGCAGCACACCAGGCCTCCCTGTTCATCACCATCTGCCGGAGTTCATTCAGACTCACGTTCATTGAGTCAGTGATGCCATCCAGCCATCTCATCCTCTGTTGTCCCCTTCTCCTCCTTCCCCCAATCCTTCCCAGCATCAAAGTCTTTTCCAATGAGTCAACTCTTCACATGAGGTGGTCAAAGTACTGCAGCTGCAGCTTTAGCATCATTCCTTCTAAAGAAATCCCAGGGCTGATCTCCTTTAGAATGGACTCTCAAGAGTCTTCTCCAACACCACAGTTCAAAAGCATCAATTCTTCAGCGCTCAGCCGTCTTCACAGTCCAACTCTCATATCCATACATGACCACAGAAAAAACCATAACCTTGACTAGACGGACCTTAGTCGGCAAAGTAATGTCTCTGCTTTTCAATATACTATCTAGGTTGGTCATAACTTTTCTTCCAACGACTAAGTGTCTTTTAATTTCATGGCTGCAGTCACCATCTGCAGTGATTTTGGAGCCCAAAAAAATAGTCTGACACTGTTTCCACTGTTTCTCCCTCTATTTCCATGAAATGATGGGACCGGATGCCATGATCTTTGTTTTCTCAATGTTGAACTTTAAATCAACTTTTTCGCTTTCCTCTTCCACTTTCATCAAGAGGCTCTTTAGTTCTTCTTCACTTTCTGCCATAAGAAAGTATCATCTGCATATCTGAGGTTATTGATATTTCTCCCATCAATCTGGATTCCAGCTTGTGTTTCAACCTTATTCTAATTCATGAGACAAAATGTAGCAGACCAGGAAGCCTAAGTAATATAGGGCAGCCAACAGCTTATGACTTGTGGCCAGCCCCTTAAAGTTTCATTACAGAAATGGAGAAAGGAAAACAGAATCCCTTATTAACAATAGCTGAGCACCTTAGTAGTTGCAGTACATCTGCAAAGAAATTGTTTGTCATTCATTTCTGCTATTCAGCAGACAAGACAAGGTGAATAAATATAAAGCAGACTTAAAGATTTTGTAAATGAAGAAAGCAAAAAGACACTGCATATTATATTGAAGAATATCGGAATTAGAACTAGCCTTGTTTATTAGTCTCTTGTGGATACTGTAACAAATAATGACAAATCTGATGTCTTAAAACAATGGAAACTTATTTTCTCAAAATTCTTAAGGTCAAAAGTCTGAAATCAAAATGAGGCATTCTTTCTCTGGATGCTCTAAGGAAAAATCCCTCCTTGCTTTTTTCAGCTTCAGATAATTCTAGTTGGTCCTACATTTGTGGCTGCATCGCTCTGTGTTTATGTTACCTCCACCTCCTCTCTGCATGTCTCTATTCTGTGTGTCTCTAATAAGGACATTTGTCATTGGATTCAGAGTCCACCTAATTATATTGGATGACCTCATCTTGAGATTCCTAACAATTATGCTTATAAAGTTATGGTTTAATCACTTAATTACTTTGTCAAACTCTTTTGTGATACCAGGTTCCTCTGTCCATGGGATTTTAGGCAAGAATATGGAAGTGGGTTGCCATTTCCTTCTCCAGGGATCTTCCTGACCTAAAGATTGAGCCTGTGTTACTTGTATTGGCAGGTGGATTCTTTAACACTGAGCTACCAGGGAAGCCCATATTTATAAAGACCTTTTTTTTTTTTCTTTCAATAAGATACTATTCACAGGTTCTGGTAATTAAGAATGTGGACTTTTGATAGAGCAGCTACCATTTTGTTTGTTATACCTTAATTGATTAGGAAGGCTAAAAACATATTGACTTAACCCCTTTATAAATTGAAAAGTTGTGATTCCAACTTTCTTTGCAACTCATTTATGCACTAAGATATCTATACCATGTAACTCTCACTCTCATATAGAGAATATATTTTTCTACCATTACACAAATATCCCTAGACTAGAACTTCTACCTTCTAGAAATTTTCTAAAGAAACTTATATTTAAGGTCTTAAAGAATCAGCATCCTGGATGGAACCAAGGAGGCAATTACAAAAATTAAGAAGGGAGTGATGAGGTCATTGTTGTTTCATTTTCATACAAAGCATTTTATTCAGTAGCCTTTGGACAACACTTGGTGTCCATTTACAGTCAAACACAGACATTGCAAAAATTCAGAAGTAGAAAGTATAGTTACACGCTTTCTCTTTTTTAAAACACTTGACTATATAACAACAAAAAACAACTAATCAGATATTTATCTGGAATTGCAAATACACCCTAACATTTTCCTGAATTCTGCTCTGAAAGTCAATTTCCGTTTTCCCCCTCATACTGGACAGTGTACCTGATGAAGCTTGAGACTAATGTTCTTTAAGCATTATGCATGAGTATGCATTGTAAATATCTGTTTGCCCACAAAAATAGAAAAAAAAAGATACAAATGGCACTGTATCATATCAATCTCATCTCTTGATTATGGAGTTCATTAATTAAAATAATCATAGTTTATCACACATTCTTCCCTTCATTTCATTCAAACATATTTTGAAAGAATCCATTTCTGGACATTTGTGCTCAGGAAGCAGACTCTAAGCTAAGAAACCCATTTCAATTATCAAATCAATATCTCATGGACAACTCATTTGGGCTCTATTTTTAGAGCTGAGGGAAGAGAAATAATATAGAATTAACACATTATCTGACAATATTTGTGAATGCTTAATACAGTAATTACACAATTGACTAAGCATTACACAAATATTGTATCATTTCTTACTTAATATACTCCTAAAAGTTGGAGATAATGATGCCCATTTTACTGATGAGGAAATGGTAAAATGACCTTGCCTTAAAATAATCAGCTGTGAGTATAAGTTCTACAATTAAAAAGCTAAAGCCATACGGAGTAGCTGGGAAATACTGAGTGAAATGAAAGTGTCAGTCGCTTGAAAAGGAAGACTTAAAGTTCATTTGAAGAATAAGGAACAGACTGACTTACCCAGAAAAAAGGCAGAGAAATGAAGAAACTAAGCTACTGAGGAGTGGCCAGGGAGTGGAATATAGCATGAGTTAAGATTACATCAGATCTTTTATGTCCAGCTGAGTGGTTTAAACTGAGTTGCACAAGCCCTGAGATCTGTATTGGTTCTGGTAGGTCAACCACTTTTACTGTGATTCTCAATAGAGCTTTGCTATCCTGCATTTGGTAGAGTAACGTGTGCTTGGCACATGCGTGGCTAAAGGGCTCCTCTCACTCCAGGATTTAACTGCTGTTAATTTTCACTTTCATATTCTGGATGATGTGGATAATTACATTCAGCTTCCTGCAACCATGTTGCTGCTGTTTTCCTACAGACCTGTGACTCTTCATGTGTTCTCGCTAGTAGAGTTGCATCGTGAGCTGTGAAATGCATCCAGCTGTCCAGTCCCTGGCAGAAGCCTGTTCATCATCTACCTCTCTGCTCTGGATCTAGATGGTTTAATCACACTTCCTTTCCAGGGAGAGATTTATCTTCCAGTCACTTTACATACCAATCATAGAAAATATGAAAACTCACTTGAGCTCTACAACGGACAAAACTAGTAAAATTGTCCTCTGTTTGGAGCATGGAGAAACTGGAATATTGTGCAAAACAGAATATGAGAGTGAAGCTGAGGAACTCAGATCAAGAAAAAAGGTTTGACCAGCCTTTGTTGGCAGCCAACTCAATGCATGATTAAAAAAAAAAAAAGTGAGACAGGGACACTATGAGGTGGGCTCAAAAGCAAATAAGTCAGTGTATTTGCCTTAAGCTTTGGAGCACAACAAAAGATAGTGGAAATTGTGGTGACATCCTGAAACATATCCTCCTAAACATACGCATATGTCTTGGTTCAAAACTCAGTATAAAGAGACCAACTCCATGATTCATGCTTATTCTTTTGGTCATTCAAGAATTTATATTTATGCTAGGTGTTTATAGGTTATTTTATTAAATACCTATTTTGGACAATATCATTAAGGAAAATGAACACAGCAAGGTACAGAAAAAGATGTTATAGACATCACTTCCAGATGAAAGGTTACAACCACAGCATTACATGGATGAAACAATTTCTAAGGCTAGGCATTCATTTTTCTCATGTTAAGGAGAGAGACTGAGTTATTTTGAAGGAGCTCTAGAAAACACGGTATGAATAGAGACTGGTTATGGTGTCAAAGAACAGTAGGAATCAGGCCAATTCAGCATCCTGACCATCTGACAGAATAATCAGGGCACAGTCAGCTCATTTGTAGGAGGGCAAGTGTCAGTAATGATAGAAAATGCAGAGAGAAATAAATGGCATCAGTTAAGATTTGACTATTTGCTCAGCCAGATGTCATAATGTATGACATTATACATACAGATGTATTATACATTTTAATATAAGAGGTGTCTAATGGAAGTGTTTGGGGATGAGGTCTTGGAGCATGACTTTGTTTCCACAGTGAGGCATTTGAATGATGTCACCTGCACACAGAGACTGGAGAACAAGGTGGCAAGCAGGAGAATGAGAACAAATTGTTTCTCATTGTAGGAGAAAAGATAAAATTGTAGGAGAGAAGATAAAATGCAAAGAGCACATGTGTTGGAGCCAGATAGTCCTGCATTTGAATCCTAGTTCCATTACCTCTTAGTTCAGTCAACTGTGAACAGTTTGCCTAAAGAGCAGAATCCTGGTTTATTTTAAAAGGAGTGAAGAGGGGAAATTGATGAATTTTTGTAAGATTAAGAGATACATTATGGAGTTCATAAACTTTCTAGATGCTCAGGGAATTATAGTTATTATTAGGAGAATCTTCTTTAATGATTTTCTCATGTTGACCCCTGCTGATGCCCTGTCTCTTCTTGCTTCATCCTCTTAGACAAGTATCTAAATAGCTTGTCAGGGGTTGGGTGATGCTTTTATTCATAGTTCAAAACATCTTAACCATATTGACGAGCCATCAAGAAAATACACAGCTTATCTGGTTTATTTTACCCCTTCAAGAATATAAATGAGTGACCTCAACATCTGAAGGTGCTTTGCAGGGAGAACTCTAAAAGAATGATGAACTGCTAACAAGCTGGGTAAATCCTACAACTGCTCAGCACCTGGATTCTGCTGTAGGCTGTGTAGGGAAGGGGAATGAGGATAAAGGGATGTATTAGAGATAGGCAGTTGCAAGCAAGTAGGTGATGATAGGAAATGATACCTATTTGCTGAAGGACCAAAAAGCCAAGTAAAGAACTGTCAAGTAATTTGAAGTCATTTGATCTGATAAATATTAGGCTGCTGAAAAAGCTGGGTATTGTTTTCCTTGGAGAATCTGAAAGAAACACTTAACCTTGAAAGTTACATGCAGCGTACCCTATTCCTCTGTACAGTTATGAAATTGAGGGAATTTCTGAAGAAACAATACATCTTGGTGGCACTTTTCCAATAATAAAGAATAAAAAGTGCTTGTAACACTACAGAGAAGGAAGGCTGAGTAGATTGACTCAAATTTTCCATACTCGGGTAGCTTTGACATGCCTACCCCAGTTCCCACCATGTCCATGCTCATGAGAGATGTTAAGTGCTCTCTACTAGAGTTATCCAAACAAGCCAAATCAGCCAGTATTAACTATATAAGTTAATGTATAAGTTAACTATATAAGTGCCCAGACTTAACTATATTCTATGGAGATATTAAAACAAAAGCCAGGTGTTCCTCAAATGAAGCCTTGCTAAATAAGGTACCAATGTGTGCCTACAACAAGAGAGTTTTACCCACATTTTATTTTACCCACATCCTAATATCATTGTCTTAAGGCAAAGAATCAACAGATGACTGTTCTTTCCCAGGGACAGAATTAAATCATGTGTAGATACCATAATATTGCTTTTCAGGGAGAGAATTCACACGATATTAAAAGAGCACATAGGAGATGCTGTAATTACCCTTGCCAGATACTATTATCTAGATAATTTAAGGGAAAGATAATGAAAACAATTGCTTAAATTATTTAGATTGAAGCTCTGGGGTTAAAGTTTTTGGAACACAGAGTTTGACTTGGTTTTCAGCCAAAAGTATTTACTATGTACCAACTGAGTTGATTAAGGAAGAAAAGAATGAAATAATACTTACCTTTGTCCTTGAGGAGTTTAAAATATATGAGGGGAAATTGAAGAATTTTTGTAAGATTAAGAGATATGTTATGGAGTTCATAAACTTTCTAGCTGTTCAGTGAATTATAGTTATTATTAGGAGAATCTTATTTGATTATTTAAAAGCAATGCTACTAAAGGTTGTGATGGAGCTCACCATAAGGAGCCGAAAGAGTAAAAAGGAAGAACACGAGACTCAGCCCTTTAGGGGAAAAGTTGTAGGGAAGAGTTCAAGAGGCCGGAATTGGAGTGCTCAGTCACTTCAGTCATGTCTGACTCTTTGTGACCCCATGGACTGTACCCTGCCACGCTTCTCTATCTAGGGGATTTTCCCAGCAAGAATACTGAAGTGGGTTGCCTTTTCCTCGTCCAGGGGACCTTCCAGACCCAGAGATCAAACCCACATCTCCTGCATTTCAGGCAAATTCTTTACCACTGAGGTACCTGGGAATTAAGAAAGAAGTATCCAAATAAATAAAACAAAACTCACAGTAAATAGGGTTCCAGGAGATGAGAAAAATAGAAGAAAATCCACAGAGAAGGGACATGGTAGCACAGGTAGTTCCATACTGCCTATAATTGTGAAATAGGAGGTAATGGAAAATGGTAAGAAAGGTGTTTGAACAGGGAAAGAAAGCCAAGTTTTAGAAGTTGTTTTTTTTTTTTTTTAAAGTCAATGTATGGAACAATCAGAAAATAGTCAGGGAAAATGACTTGGCAACCCAATTTTGAAGTTGAAAATGACGAAAAATATTTAAATGTTGACTTTTCAAGTAAAGTCCTGGTGGCTATGATAAATTTCTGGTCCATTAGCACTTGACACAGAAGTGGTAAGTACTCTATAATTTCATTAAAAAATTTTTTTTTAAATACTTTATTCTACTTTACAATACTGTATTGGTTTTGCCATACATTGACATGAGTCTTTTGGAATAGAGAAGCCAAGGAAACAAAAAGAAGGTAAGTCAAGCACACCTGGAGAAAAAGAAAACATTATTGGCCAGTAGAGAACAAGCAATCCCCCCAAAAAGACCAATCAAGACCTTTTCTTGTTATAATCCTTTATAATACACTGTGTTTACCTTGGCCTCTGCCCCAGTGTCTTTGCTACTTTGGGTAAAAGCTCTAACAGAATGTTGCCTGTGAAGTTAGGAAGTATGTTTCGATTTGAAGAAGGAATTCATAGGGCCTGGACTCCATCTTAGGCCTGTTCATGCTGATCATGCTCAGCTACCTTTCCAATGGACTCTGAACTCTGTGTTTAGTGCCTATGAAAACAACAGAAGGATAAGACCCCCTCCAGACCAGGGGACTTTGAAGATCATATCTAGGTTACTCATCGCCTAAGAGAAAACATACACTAATCACCTCTTCCTCCAGACAGGCTATAAATTTTTCTGCATCAGTTGGAGTGTAACCTCAGGTTTATTGATTATTGGCTAATTGTTTGAGCACATGAGCACATAGCATGTGAATCGCGGGGTTATTGGGATTGTATTTTCCTTGGTTTATGTAAGTCTTAAGGAATTTGGAGTCGTGGGTTCAGACACGTACACATGGGGTATAAAAGATTTTCACAAATTCTGGTCAGGGTCCTTGGCTGAGAGGAGACTCTGCCTTGGGCCTGCCGGTGTAATAAACTGCACTCCACTATCTGCACTGCCCTTCTGAGTGAGTTTGTTTCCCGGAACATGTGGCTACAACAGATTAAATGGAAGAACTGAGAAAAAGTGGAGCTAAAGTGTAGGTAAGTAAGGCAGGTGTGAGTGATTTGAGAACATATTCCCACTCTCCAATCTTCACTCTGAGTATAAAGAAAATAGAGTGAACTTTAAGAATTAATTGTATCACTACAATTGTCATTAAGGGTAAGATTTTCTCACTTATTCTCTGTTTAATGTGTCATTTCTTGGCATTGACAGTTCATGCTTAGATAATTTTAATGTCTGTTTAGAGCTTAAGTAAGTGGTGGAGTAGAAGGACCTGCTCTCATCTTCTCCTGCAAGAACTCCAAAATTACAACACACTGCTGAACAACCATTGACAGGAGAATGTTGGATCCCACCAAAAAAAGATACCCCACATCCAAGGGCAAAGGAGAAGCCCAGTAGGCTGGAGAAAAATCACATTTAGAATCAAACCCCATACCCACCAGACATACTCAGAGGGCTCAAACAAAATCTTATGCACACCAGAAGACCCCACAGAGACTGAGCCAGATTTGCCTTTGATTGTTTCAGTATCCCCTGTGGAGGTATGGGTCAGCAGTGGCCTGCCACAGGGGCAGGGGCTCTGGGTGCAGCAGACCTGGATGTGGCATAAGCTTTCTTAGAGGAGGTCCCCATTAACACCACCATAGAGCTGCCAGAACTTACACAGGACTGAGAAATAGACTCTTGGAGGGCACAAACAAAATCTTGTGTGCACAGGGACCCAGGAGAAAGGAGCAGGATCCCACAACAGACAGATTCAGATTTGACTGTGAGTGTCCAGGAGTCTCCGGTGGAGGCGCAGGTCACAGTGGCCTGCTGCAAGGTCATGAGCACTGAGTGAGATCTTTTGAAGGAGGTCACTATTATCTTTATTACCTCCACCATAGTTTGGTTTCAGGTCAACAAAAGGAAGGGAACATGGCCCCACTCATCAACAGAAAATTGGATTGAAGATTTACTGAGCATGGCCCCACCCATCAGAAAAACACCCAGTTTCCCCCAAGTCAGTCTCTCTCATCAGGAAGCTTTCATAAGCCAATTATCCTTACCTGGCAGAGGGCAGACAGAATGAAAACCACAATCACAGAAAACTAATCAAACTGATTACACAGACCACTGCCTTGTCTAACTCAATGAAACTATGAACCATGCTGTGTAGGGCCACCCAAGATAGACAGGTCATGGTGGAGAGTTTTGTCAAAACGTGGTCCACTGGAGAAGGGAATGGCAAATCAATTAAGTATGTTTGCCTCGAGAGCCCCATGAGCAATATGAAAAGACAAAAAGACAGGACACTGAAAATAAACTCCCCAGGTCGGCAGGTGCCCAGTATGCTACTGGAGATCAGTGGAGAAATAACTCTGGAAAGAATGAAGAGACAGAGCCAAAGCATAAACAAAGCCCAGTGGTGGATAAGACTGGTGATGGAAGCAAGGCCTGATTATTGCTCTAAAGAGCAATATTGCATAGGTACCTGGAATGTTAGCTCCATGAATTAAGGCAAATTGGAAGTGGTCAAACAGGAGATGGCAAGAGTGAACATTGACATTTTATAAATCAGCGAACTAAAACGGACCAGAATGGGTGACTTTAATTGAAATGACTATTATATCTAGGACTGTGGGCAACAGTCCCTTAGAAGAAATGGAGTAGCCCTCATAGTCAAAAAGAGTCTGAAACACAGTATTTGGATGAAATCTCAAAAATGACAGAATGTTCTCTGTTCATTTCCAAGGCAAACCATTCAGTATCATGGTAATCCAAGTCTATGTCCCAATCAGTAATGCTGAAGAAGCTGAATGGTTCTATGAAGACCTACAAGACCTTCTAGAACTAACACTCAGAATAGATATCCTTTTCATTATAGGGGACTGAAGTGCAAAGGTAAGAGATACCTGGAGTAACAGGCAAATTTGGCTTCAGAGTACAAAATGAAGTAGGGCAAAGGCTAATAGTTTTGCCAAGAGAATGCACTGGTCATAGCAAACACACTTCCAACAACACAAGAGAAGACCCTACACATGGATGTCACCATGTGTAGGGTGACACTACCAAAATCAGATTGATTATATTCTTTGCAGCCAAAGGTGGAGAAGCTCTATACAGTCAGCAAAAACAAGACTGGGAGTTGACTGGGGCTCAGATCATGAACTCCTTATTTCCAAATTCAGATTTAAATTGAAGAAAATAGGGAAAACCACTAGACCATTTAAGATATGACCTAAATCAAATCCTTTACAAGTATACAGTGGAAGAGACAAATAGATTCAAGGGATTACATCTGAAAGACAGAGTGCCTGAAGAACTAAGGACAGAGGTTCATGATATTTTACAGGAGGCAGTGATCAAGACCACCCCTAAGAAATGAAAGGCAAAATGGCTGTCTGAGGAGGCCCTACAAATAGCTGAGAAAGAAGAGAAGCTAAAGGCAAAGGAGAAAAGGAAAGATATATCCATTTGAATGAAGAGTTCCAGAGAATAGCAAGGGGAGATAAGAAAGTTTTCCTCAGTGATCAGCGCAAATAAACAGGAAAACGATAGAATGGTAAAGTCTGGAGAGCTCTCCAAGAAAATTAGAGATAGCAAGGGAACATTTCATGCAAAGATGGGCACAATAAAGGACAGAAATAGTATGGACTTAATAGAAGCAGAAGATATTAATAAGAGGTGGCAAGAATACATAGAAGAACTATACAAAAAAAGATCTTCATGACCTGGATAACCATGATGGTGTGATCACTCATCTAGAGTCAGACATCGTGGAATGTGAAGTCAAGTGAGCCTTAGGAAGTACCACTAGGAACAAAGCTAGTGGAGGTGATGGAATTCCAGTTGAGCTATTTCAAATCCTAAAAGGTGATGCTGTGAAAATGTTGCACTCAATATGCCAACATCTTTGGAAAATTCAGCAGTGGCCACAGGACTGGAAAATGTCAGTCTTCATTCCAGTTCCAAAGAAAGGCAATGCCAAAGAATATTCAAACTACCGCACAACTGTACTCATCTTACACGCTAGCAAAGTAACGCTCAAAATCCTTCAAGCCAGGCTTGAACAGTACGTGAACTGTGAACTTCCAGACATTCAAATTGGATTTAGAAAAGGCAGAGGCACCAGAGATCAATTTGCCAACATCTGTTGGGTCACTGAAAAGCAGGAGAGTTCCAGAAGAACACGTATTTCTATTTTATTGACTATCACAACAAATTGTAGAAAATTCTTCAAGAGATGAGAATACCAGACCACCCTAACTTCCTCTTGAGAAACCTGTATGTAGGTTAAGAAGCAACAGTAGAACTTGACATGGAAGAAAAGACTGGTTCCAAATCAAGAAAGGAGTATGACAAGGCTATATATTGCCACCCTGGTTATTTAACTTATATGCAGAGTACATCACACAAAATGCTGGGCTGAATGAAGCACATTCTGGAATTAAGATTGCAGGGAGAAATATCAATAAGTTCAGATACACAGTTGACACCACACTTATGGTAGAAAGTGAAGAAGAACTAAAGAGCCTCTTGGAAAGTGAAAGAGGAGAGTGAAAAGGCTAGCTTAAAACTCAACATTCAGAAAACTAAGATCATGGCATCCAGTTCCATCACTTCAAGGCAAATAGATGGGGAACCAATGGAAACAGTGACAGACTCTTTTTTGGAGCTCCAAAATTACTGCAGATGGTGACTGCAGCCATGAAATTAAGACATTTGTTCCTTGGAGGAAAAGCTATGACCATCCTAGACAGCATATTAAAAAGCAGAGACATTTCTTTGCAACTAAGGTCCATCTATTCCAAGCTATAATTTTTCTAGTAGTCATGTATGGCTGTGACAGTTGGACTATAAAGAAAACTGAGCACTGAAGAATTTATGTTTTTGAACTATAATGTCAGAGAAGACTCTTAAGAGTCCCTTAGACTGCAAGGAGATCCAACCAGTCCATCCTAAAGGAAATCAGTTCTGAATATTCATTGGAAGGACTGATGCTGAGGCTGAAATCCAACACTTTGGCCACCTGATGTGAAGAACTGACTCACTAGAAAAGACCCTGGTGCTGGGGAAGATTGAAGGCAGGAGGAGAAGGGGATGACAGAGGGTGAGATGGCTGAATAGCATCACTGACTCAATGGACATGAGTTGTCCATTGGACAAAAAGCCGGGGCTACCCTGTTGAGCATGCTCCAGGAGTTGGTGATGAACAGGGAAGCATGGCGTGCTGCAGTCCATGAGGTCACAAAGAGTCAGATGCAACTGAGCGACTGAATTGAACCGAGAGCTTAAGTATGCCAAAAAGTAAAGATGAAACTCCTGGGTATTTCCACAACAATAAAAGAAAAAAAAAAGTAGAGGGCTTATTATAACATTTTTATTGACTTGCTATGAACTAGGAATTGCTAGTAACTTCCTTAATGCTCACAATAAGTCCATGCAATGGCAGCACCATTTCACTAAAGCAGGCACTGATTCATGAGGTCGAAAGAGTCAGACACGACTGAGCAACTGAACTGAACTGAACTAGGGAGAAGTTAAGTAATATGCCTAAGATTGCAGGGTTCCTAAGAGGCAGAGCTGAGACTTAAATTTATTAGAGGAGTTAAAGTTTCAACTGACCAACCAGGGTGGTTATGATTTTCCTCCTTCAATACTAGAAGACATTTTTTTCAAGTATGTTTCTTCTCATCTCTATTATTTTTCCACTATTTTACTAAACCTCATTTCATCTATTCTCCTCTAATGTTCCAGTTGAGGTGCAGAGAGGAAAAAAAAACAACTTTAGACATTTCAAGCAGAGAGAATTTAATACAGGTTATCAGTTACACATATATTTGAGGAGTTCTGAAGCTAGACAGAGGAAATCAAATCAATTAGCAGCAGCTAGAAATATTGGGAGGGATAACAAGAGAAACTGGTGTTACCAAAGCACAAAAATCAGAACCAGGATCAACTATCAGAAACTAGAAACAAAAAGCCGGGGCTACCCTGTTGAAATAGAGACCAGCCCTCCTACTGAGAGTTGGAATCACAGAAAACACAGGCACTGCTGAGGACATTGTCCAAGTAGGGAGTTATGAAAAATAGCCTTGATTCCCTCCTCTCTCCCCACCGATGTCCGGTCTTCTGATTCCTCTCTTTAATCCAACTTACGTATAAGTCAGAGGGAAAAGGACATTCAGAAAATATAGTAAAACAGGTGAAGGAATGAAAAAGAATGGGAGATCAAACCAGTACATAGCTGGTTCCCCAAATTGCTAATTAACCAGCTTGCCCCAGTGGCCCAGTTTCTCAGTCAAACCATGGATACTGCCTACTCAGTAATAGTGAAAACCAAGCATCTATTTCTGAAAATATGGTTGGTGACAGAGTACGTATATGTACAAAAAGAACCGAGTTCATCATTTCCTTCAATAGCCACTAGTAACACTTGGCGTGGATATAAGTTAGGAAGATAAAGAGATGATGTCTTTATTGGAACTTAATGACCTGAGAAAGTTAGGTCTTACTTTCAATGCCACAGCTTGAAATATTGTGTCATTAACTTTCATATATATTCCCCCACAAACTTCTAAAGTAGGCTCCCAAAGGGCATTACTATTCACTGTAGAACTGATTTACATTTTGTCATATTGAAACAAAATGGCAGCTCATGTACCATTTCATATGGACAGCTCCAAGTGAAGAAAAATATGATTTATGAGCAAGATTTAATAGTGTGTGCTATGAAAGGATTGACAGTATACTGGAGCATTTAGACATAGATACCTTCTTAAAGAATTTCTGCAGTTACTAAAGAGACCGCTAAGATATCTGAAATGAGACTCAGAAGAAGAGTCCATTTATTTTTCCCCTGAAAAATTTAGCATTTGGCTACCTTTACAATTTTGATTACAACTGTGGGTGCTGCTTTCACTAAACATTCTGATTCAGAAACAAGAAAAAAAAAATCCCCACAGAACAAACCACAAACATTTGATCAAAAAGGATAAAAGAGGTAGGAATAAAGTTAACTAACGAGGCAAAAGACCTGTACTCTGAAAACTACACGAAGTTGTTGAAATTGAAGATGACATAATTTGAGGAAAGGATCTGCCACATTCTTGGATTGGAAGAATCAATATTTTTACAATGACCATATTACCCAAGGCAATCTACAGATACAGTGCAATCTCTATCAAACTGCCAATGGCAATTTCCACAGAACTAGAACAAAGTTTTTCAACTTTGTATGGAGACATGAAAGACCTCAAATAGCCAAAGCAATTTTGAGAAAGAAGATGGAGCTAGAGGAATCAAGTTCCTTGACTTCAAACTGTACTACAAAGCTACAGTAATCTAAATAGCATGGTATGGCACAAAAACAGATATATAGGTCAATGGAACAAGATAGTAAGTCCAGAAATAAATTATTAATTAATAATTAATCTACTACAAAGGATGCAAGAAATACAATGCAGAAAAGACAGTCTCTTCAATAAGTGGTGCTGGGAAAACTAGACAGCTACATGTAAAAGAATGAACTTAGAACACTAACACCATACACAAAAATAAACTCAAAATGTATGAAAGACCTAAATGTAAGACTGGATACCATTACATTTCGAGAAGAAAACATAGTTGATACCATTTGGCATAAACTGCAGCACTATTTTTTTGGACCCATCTCCTAGGGTATTGGACTTCCCTTATAGCTCAGTCGGTAAAGAATCTGTGTGCTGTGCAGGAGACCTGGGTTCAATCCCTGGGTTGGGAAAGATCCCCTGGAGAATGAAATGGCAACCCACTCCAGTATCCTTGCCTGGAAAATCTCATGGACAGAGAAGCCTGGTGGACTGCAGTCCGTGGGGTCACAAAGAGTTGGGCACAACTGAGCAACTTACTTACCTAAGGTATTGGAAATAAAAATTATATAAATTGGACCTAATTAAACTTAAAAACTTTTGCACAGTATGCAAAAACACAACTTTTCATTGTCTTTGAAACAAAATATTTCCAACTATTATGACTAAGAAGGGATTAATTTCCAAAATAAATAAACATCTCATACAGCTCAATATCAAAACAACCCAATCAAAAAATCAGCAGAAGATATAAACAAACTTTTTTTTTAAAGAAGACATATAGATGGTCAACAAGCATATGAAAAGTTGTTCAACATCACTAATTATTAGAGAAATACAAATCAAAACTAGAAGGAGGTATCACCTCACATTGGCCAGAATGGGCACATCAAAAAATCCACAAACAGTAAATGCTGGAGAGGGTGTGGAGAAAAGGAACCCTTCTACACTGCTGATGTGATTGTAAATTGGTACAACCATTACAGAGAACAATATAGAGGTTCCTTAAACAACTAAAAATAGAAATATCATACGATCCAACAGTCCTACTCCTAGGCAGTTGCTCAGAGTAAAACCATAATCCAAAAAGATACATTCACTTGAATGTTCACTGCAGCGCTATTTACAATACCCAGGACATGGAAGCAACTTAAGTGTTCATAAACAGAGGAATATATAGATAAGATGTGGTACATATATGCAAGGGATTCCCTGGTGTCTCAGATGGTAAAGAATCCTCCTGCAATGTGGGAGACCTGGGTTCGATCCCTGGGTTAGGAAGATCCCTAGAGGAGGGCATGGCAACACACTCCATATTCTTTGCAGAATGCCCATGGACAGAGGAGCCTGGCAGGCTCCAAAGAGTTGGACACGACTGAGCAACTAACCACAGCACAGCACATATATGAAATGGAATGTCAGTCAGCTATAAAAAAGAATAAAATAATGCCATTAGCAACAACATGGATGGACCTAGAGATCATACTAGGTGAAGCAGGTCAGAGGGTATACACACACACACATGTAACTGAATCACTTTGATGTATACCTGAAACTAACACATTGTAAATCAACTGTATTTCGAGGAAAACTAAAGTATGTATACATAAACACACACACACACACACACACACACACATACATGAAGTACCCTCCTCCCAAACTTCGTCATTAGCATTGCATTACCCAGGTCTATGAGCTGATGCTAGCCTTTCTTCCAGGACCTTTTAGGTTGTGTTCATCCAAACTGTTATTGACCACCATGTCTTTAATGGCCCTGAGTTCGTTAGAATCGCCTCCCGTCCAGTGGTCAGGAGCCTCTATGAAGGATCCCACACTTAAGAAAATAGGTTATTTCTAAGGATAACCTGAATACAAACACGAACAGTGATTTGTTCCAGTAAATCCTTATCATATACTTCGTATGGCATTGTTATTTCCCTATAAGTCTAGATTTTTTGAGCAATTGTTGCCTGTCTATACTTCATTTCGCCTGTGCAAACACCTTGAGGACATTTGAATATGATTGAATAAAGGAATGATAAAAAGCTTGCAAAAAAATGTGCTGAATTTCTGAAATCAGAACCTGTTTTCCTTTCCTTCCTCAATTTTCTCAGTCTGCTTTTGTTTTTATGGAAATCTATAATCTCTGTCATTGTGAAAGTGTTACTTGAAAGAGATACCTAATACTAATAATGCACAGTGAGAATATAATACCGGTAGTCCTAATAAATGGACACACCCATTCTCCGCCTTGCTTTAGAAGCAATTAAACAATAGGAAAGGGACAAAATTTAAAAACAAAAAGGTTATATGATTATGAATAGAACTGTTTGGAGAATGTGATGAGTGCATAGCAATAGTGGACTTCATAAAATTGATTTCCAGAATTAAATACATAATAACAGAACTCCCAAAAAGGAGTGCTTGCCCTGTGAAATTTCATATATGAAGGATCAGGTTAGACTAGTTCCAAAACTCAAGGAAGAAGTAAGGGGCTGAGCTTTGCATATTCTTTCCATAACTGACTAATCATATTAGTAATTCCTTCTCTTTTGGAAAGTAGCAAGTAGGTAGAAGAAGTCAGGTGATTCACCAAAAAAATAAAGGCAAGAGTAGAGACACATTTTGTCTATTAGTGTCATTGTTTAATTTATAACTAGATCTCTCCTTTTCTCCTTCTTTCCTCTTTTCATTCTTTTATATTTTCAATTTAATTCATAAAGTAAATATTAATTGAGCACCTGCTTTGGGCTGGCCTATGACAGGATTGGTCCCATCACTTCATGGCAAATAGATGGGGAAACAATGGAAACAGTGACAGACTTTATTTTGGGGGGCTCCAAAATCCCTGCAGATTGTGACTGCAGCATAAAATTAAAAGATGCTTGCTCCTTGGAAGAAAAGCTATGACTAAGCTACACAGCATATTAAAAAGCAGAGCCATTTCTTTGCCAACCAAGGTCCATCTAGTCAAAGCTATGGTTTTCCCAAGAGTCATGTATGGATGTGACAGCTGGACTATAAAGAAAGCTGAGCACCAAAAAATGAATGCTTTTGAACTGTGATGTTGGAGAAGACTCTTAAGAGTCCCTTGGATTCCAAGGATATCCAACCAGTCCATCCATAGGAAATCAGTCCTGAATATTCATTGGAAGGACTGATGCTGAAGCTGAAACTCCAATACTTTGGCCACCTGATGCGAAGAACTGATTCATCGGAAAAGACCCTGATGCTGGGAAAGATTGAAGGTGGGCGGAGAAGAGGACAACAGAAGATGAGAAGGTTGGATGGCATCACCGACTCAATGGACATGGGTTTGGGTGAACTCCGGAAGTTGGTGATGGACAGGGAAGCCGGGCGTGCTGTAGTCCATGGGGTTGCAAAGAGTTGGACATGACTGAGTGATTGGACAGAACCGAAACTAAACTGATAACAGGCTTGTTTTGTTCTCCATTTTTTCCTCCATGCTTACTTGTGTTTTAAGCTTACCTGTTACCTATATGGGCACTGCCAGTTCTACTGAAGGGACACATCAGGGTAAATGATGCTCTTATATATGCTTTTCAAGGTCTCTGTTGAGTACTATTTTAAATTCATTCACTTAGTCGTGCAAAACATTTATTAAGCACTTAGTGTGTGATACTTTTCAAGTATTAGGGATAGAATGGTAAATGAGTCAGAAAGAGTTCTTGCCTCAAGGTGTTTATATTATATTTAGGGAGATAATAAGAAAACAGATACATTATGTAATGTCAGGCAGAGATAAGCATTTTAAGGAAAATAGCTCAGGGTAAAGGAAGTGAGAAATGAAGCCTGTTTTGGAATAAGGTCAGGAGGGAAAGTCTAAGATGAGAATCTCTAAGAATAGGTCTGTAAGTAGTAAGCATAGTTTCTAGCATAGTGTGTGCACGCTCAGTCATTTCTGACTCTGCGACCCCATGGACCATAGCCCTCCAGGCTCCTCTCTCCATGGGATTCTCCAGGCAAGAATACTGGAGTGGGTTGCCATGCCCTCCTCCAGGGGATCTTACTGATTCAGGGATCGAACCTGTGCCTCTTGTGTCTCCTGCATTGGCAGGCATATTCTTTACACTTATGCCACTTGGAAAGCCCCTGGTTGGCAATGAAAACATATGAGGAAGAGCCTTCAAAGTGAATGCAACAAGTATAAAACTTGTGGGACAGAAACAGCTTGAAGTTTGTTTCAGTAGAAGAAGTATATAGAACATTGGATACCTAAGCCTCAATTCTTTTCAAGCACACACAGTATTTATAAATATTGGCCATATGCTGATCCATAACTCAAAACTTTTTTTTTTGATGATTGGCTTTAAGTTTAATTAGGTTCAATTTAGTTTTTTCTTTTAATTTTTTAAAATTGGTATAAAAGTGCTTTACAATTTAGTGTTGGTTTCTGCCATACAACAATGTGAATCAGTTATAACTGTATGTATACCTCCCTTCCCTCCTTAACCTTCCTCCCCTTCATGTTCCCTCCCATCCCACCCCTCTAGGTCATCACAGAGTATCAGACTGGACTCTGTGTGTTATTTAGTAACTTCCTGCTAACTTATTTTACACATAATAGTGTATATATGTCAATGCCATGTCCTCAATTCATCCCGCCCTCACCTTTCCCCCTGTGTCCCCAAGTCATTCTCTACTAGGTTCATCAGTAGCATTTTTCTAGATTCCATGTATATGCATTAATAAGCCATACTTATTTTTCTCCTCCTGAATTACTTCACTCTGCATAAGAGACTCTAGGTCCATCCACCTCACCAAAACTGACTCAAACCCATTCCTTTTTATGGCTGAGTAATATTCCATTGTATAAATGCACCACAACTTCTTTATCCATTTAGTTGTTAATGGACATCTAGGTTGCTTCCATATCCTGGCTTTTGTAAATTGTGCTGCAATGAACATTGGGGTACATGTGACTTTTACAATTGTGGTTTTCTCAAGGTATGTGCCCAGTAGCGGGATTGCTGGGTCAAATGGTTGCTGGGTCAAAACTAGATTGACCCCTAGTATTTTAAAGGCATCTCCATACTGTTTTCCATAAAGACTGTATCAGTTTACATCCCCACAAACAGTGCAGCAGGGTTCCTTTTCTCCACATCATCTCCAGCATTTATTGTTTGCAGATTTGTTTGATGATGGCCATTCTCACTGGTATGGGGTGATACCTCATTATAATTATGATTTGCATTTCTCTAATAATGAGTGATATTGAGCATCTCTTCATGTGTTTGTTCGCTGTCTGTGTGTCTTTGGAGAAATGTCTGTTTGGGTCTTCTGTCCATCATTACTCTAGGATGGGGGGGTCAAAAACACTTTTGCTGTGATGTATGTCAGAGTGTTCTGCCTGTATTTCCCTCTGAGAGTTTTATGATATCTGGCCTTACATTTAGGTCCTTATTCCATTTTCAGTATATTTTTGTGTATGGTGTTAGGGAGTGTTCTAACTTCATTCTTTTAGACAACTGTCCAGTTACCTCAGCACAACTTATTGAAAGCTATAATCAAGACAAAAAATAGCCCTCTGGATGGGGGAAAAAATATTTGCAAATGAAGCAACTAACAAGGGATCAATCCCCAAAATATGCAAGCAGCTCATGCACCTCAATATGAATAATAACAAAATCTAATCAAAAAATGGGCAGAAGACTTAAATAGACATTTCTCCAAAGAAAACGTATAATGGCCAACAGGCACATGAAAAGTTGTTCAATATCACTAATTATTAGAGAAATGCAAATCAAAACTACAAGCAGGTATCACCTCATCCCAGTCAGAATGGCCATGATCCAAAATAGCCACAAACAATATATACTGATGAAACCCTCTTGCACTGTTGGTGGGAATGTAAATTGATACAGTCAGTATGAAGAATGGTATGGAGGCTCCTTAAGAAAAACTAAAATAGAACTAGCAATCCCACTCCTGGGCATATACCCAAAGAAAACAATACTTCAAAAATTTACATGCACCCCAATATTCACTACAGCACTATTTACAGTAGCCAGGACATGGAAGCAACCCAAATGTCCATCAAGAGAAGACTGGATAAAGAAGATGTGGTATTTATACACACACATATACATACAATGGAACATTACTCAGCCATTAGAAGGAATGAAGCTACAATTGCAGAGACTTGTATAGACATAGAGACTGTCATACAGAGTGAGGCCAGGAAAACAAATGTCATATAATATCACTTATATGTGGAATCTAGAAAGACAATGCCGATGAACTTATGTGCGCAAAGCAGAGATGACATAGATGTAGAGAATGGATGTAGGGATATTGATAGAAGAGTGGCATGAACTGGGAGACTGGTATTAATATATATACACTATTATGTATAAAAATAGATAACTAATGAGAACCTTTCATGGTGACCTAAATGAGAAGGAAATAAAAGAAATGGAATATATGTATGTGTACAGCTGATTCACTTTTGCTCTACAGCTGAAATACAACATTATAAACCAACTATACTCCAATTAAACAAAGATTGGACTTATATTTGATATACTGAGTAACATCACAAAAGAGACTTCAATCTAAAAAGAAAAAAATGATACTAAAAACAGTTATAAACTAATAAATGTGACATCAAAACTGACAAATGTAGAGAGTCTGAATACTTTATATCCCTTTGAAAATGTAAATGTACCCTCAAATAAGTCTCAGAAATTAACTCTAGGTCTGCTTGGTTTCATCAGGAAATTCTAAGCAATCAAGGAAAAAATAATTTTAATCTTACATAAACTCTTCCCCCAAAACAAATAGAAAATATGTGAGACTACCATAACCTTGACACTGAAACCCAGTAAAGATACCATTTAAAAACAGTATATATAGAAAGTCACTGTGAGGTAATAGAAAATATGCATTTATTTCTTCCCCCAAATTCCTAGCACACAGCTCCTGAAACCGATGTAAGTTACTAAATGATAGATTTGGTCTTTGATCCCCTGTCCCTGATTGTTGGATGACATCATCCAGGTGACATGACAGGGGGTTGACCTTCAACTAGATCTGGACAATCAGAGGCTCCTTACTTTCTCTCCACCCATTGTTTCCACATATGAGTGAGCTATTTCAAAGAAGCAGCCTTGAGAGAATAAGGTGTTCTTTGGACCATCTGGACTGTGTATGTGACTGGGCAGTTAAGGCCTTATTGTAACATTGTAAGATTGTTTCAAGATTCTGGCAGGGAGGTGCAAAGAGCTATTTGTCTTATACCTGTTGAAGGCAAGCCTCATATGTAAGTTCCTTTTCTTATTGAAACTGCCATCCAAGAATATGGAATGGTCTGCCTCTTTCTTTGGTATCTCCTTTCCTTCCTTGTAAGGAGCCAGTTTCAAATTTCACCTGGGGAACTCATTGAGTTTGCAAATCAATACTGACAAAAGAATTTACATGAATTTTAAAGAATCCTAAGGGATGAGACTTTATTTTGGGGGACTCCAAAAAATCACTGCAGATAGTGACTGCAGCCATGAAATTAAAAGATGCTTGTTCCTTGGAAGAAAAGCTATGACCAAACTAGACAGCATATTGAAAAGCAGAGACATTACTTGGCCAACAAAGGTCCATCTAGTCAAAGCTATGGTTTTTCCAAGTGTCATGTATGGATATGAGAGTTGGACTATAAAAAAGCTGAGTGCCGAAGAACTGATGCTTTTGAATTGTGGTGTTGAAGAATTTTGAGAGTCCCTTGGACTGCAATGAGATCCAACCAGTCTATCCCAAAGGAAATCAGTCCTGAATATTCATTGGAAGGACTGATGCTGCAGCTGAAACTCCAATACTTTGGTCACCTGATGGGAAGAATTGATTCATTGGAAAAGACCCTGATGCTGGGAAAGATTGAAGGCAGGAGGAGAAGGGGATGACAGAAGATGAGATGGTGGGATGACAGAGGGTGAGATGGTTGGATGGCATCATTGAGTTGATGGACATGAGTTTGAGTAGACTCCTGGAGTTGGTGATGGACAGAGAAGCCTGTTCTGCTGCAGTTGATGGGGTCACAAGAGTCAGACATGACTGAACGAGTGAAGTGATGAGAGCAATAGAAACATCTTTTCTTCTAATGAAGTGATTCTGGATGCACTCCTGGTTGGGAACTGGTCTCCAGAAAGTTAAGACACGACAAGCAGCCCGGAATTTTTAACCCACTCCCCCCACCCCATATTCCAAGGAGAGGCTTAGAAATGGAGTTAATAATTGGTCATGCCTATTTGAGGAAGCATCCACAACATCCCAATAGTATGAGGTTTCAATTGTTTTCAGGCTAGTAAATACACCCACCTTGGGAGGTTGATGTACCCCAACTCCACCGGGATGGAAGCCCCTGCACCCAGGACTCTCCAGACTTCATTCTATGTATCTCTTCATCTTTATCTGTATTCTTTATCATACCATTTAATAAAGTGGTAAAAGTAAGTGTTTCCCTGAGTTCTGTGGGCTACTCTAACAAATTAACTGAGCTAAGGTGGATGTCATGGAGACCTCCAATTTATAGCCAACTGGACAGAAGTTGTGGGTAAACTGAGGACCTACTTGTGATTGGCATCTGAATTGAGTAATAGCAGTCTTGTGGGACTGAGCCCCTAACCTGTGTGATCTAACACTATCTCCAAGAAGATAGTGTCACAAGAAGATAGTGTCAACATGGAGTTAAACTGTAGGACACTCAACTGGTGTCAAGGAGAATCACTTGCTATGGAGGGAAAACCTCTACACATTTGGCAACCAGAACTGTCAGAAGTGTTCTGTGTAAATAATAAAGGACTCTTACAGGAGAAGCACTCACAGAGGAAAAAAAAACTGATTTTTTTTTCCATTAAATCACTTATAACCAATTCCAAGCATGATATAAAAACTGAATTTTAAAATATATGAAAATAATACTTCTTATCCAAGATTAAATACCTCAAAAATGAAAGCAGATTTAACTACAGCACATAAATTGATATAATTCATATTATTTACAAATTAAAGGAGAAAAAAATCTCAACAGAGGTAGAAAGATTTTACCATATTCAAGATCTATTCATATTAAAAGATAGTATCAAACTAACAATAAAAAGAATTTCATTGATCTGACAAAATGTATCTATAAACAAATTACAGCAAACAATATTAAATGATGATGCATTGAAATTTCTTTCTGGAACTGGTCTCAAAGTGATAATGTTCACCATTACATCTACTTAGCTTTATATTTGAGTCCTAACCTCAAACTGGGATGTAAATAATAAATGTAATAACTGTAATAATAAATGTAATAAAACTATAAGAACTAAGAAGATTAATCAAATGTATCATAGTTTTAATTGATATAATTCTATTGCTCGAAAATCCAAGTAGAATTATTAGAAGAGGCAAATTAAAGACACTGTGGTGAATTGTAGATTATTAGACTATATAGTTTAAATTATTATGAGTTATGCAAACTGTTTACAAAATCGATATAAATGTAATACTACTTTCCAGTCACAAACAGGATAAAACGAACTCAACAAAGTGTGACAGCACCATCAAAATCCATACAATATCCAGTACTAAGCCTACCGAAGACTGTGGAATTCCTCTAAGGTGGAATAATACATTTTACTGAAAAAAATAAACACAAAGTGAGAAAAATACTATTCAAACATATGAAGAGTCAATATTTTAAAGTTATCATTTTTGCCCAAATTTGTATAAGGAGGCAATAGTATTGCAAATAAACCCCCCCGAAAAAATGTTTCAGTATGTTTGCAAAATGATTCTATGATTTTTTAGAATAAAGATACATCTGAGGAAAATAATAAAGTAAAAGAACTGTTCTGTCAAATGTCATAAATTACCATAAAGAAATAGCAGTTAAGATAGTGTGATACTGGCATATAAACCAACAGATAAAAATAACAAGTCCGGAAACAGAGCCACTCATATATGGTCTCAGATTTTAACAAAAGTGATAATGCAGAGCAATAGAAAAGAGATGATTTTTCAATAAATAGCACTGAAGGAATTGGGTATTAAATGAAAAAAAAAAGTTGATTTACTATATCATACACAAAAATTCCAGTTAGATCAAAAATTTGACTATGAACATAAGAGACTATCTTCATAATTTGTGGAGACAAGTTACAAAAAGCGCTAACCATAGAGTAGAAATTAATACATTTTGCATTTAAAGTAAAATTATTCTTCATCATAAGATACTATAACAATGTGAAAAGATGAAAGGAGGTATTTGCAGCACGTGTAATCACCAAAGGGTATGAATGCAAAATTTATTAAGGCATTTTATAATCCACTAAGAAAAAGATGAATCCCCCAAAGAAAATTGAGCCAAAGGCTAAAGTCAAGACCAATAGCATGTAAAGGAAGGCTCAGTCTCATCTGTAGCCAGGAAATTGCAAATTAAAGTCACAAGGAATGATAACTATACCCCTACCAACCTGACAAATCTAGACAAATAGCAAGAGATGTTTAGGGTTGTGGAAATAACATACACTTCTGTTCGAAGGCTAAATATTTATAATCATATAAAAATTTATTTGACATTATTTCTAGAATTACCATCTATATATTCTATGACCCAGGAATTTCAGTCTCAGATGTTTAACCTGGAGAAACTTATGTTTATATGAACCAAGATACCTGTACATATAATAATGGTCACAGAAGCACAGCTCAAAATACTCCCAAACTGGAAATGCACCACAGATAAAACATTAGTGCAGATTATAAAAAGGGTGGTATATTTATATGAAGTATGCTATATATAAAAATAAATGAATGAACGTAACTGCACACTGAATTCATCTTAGAAACATAAATTTGATTCCTTCTACATAAAGTTCAAAACTAGAATTATTACATATATCAGTATACTTAATTAAATATAATTAAAAATCAAGTAATATTTCTATAAAGTGAAGGTGCTTGTAAGCAGGAAGGGTACAATGGGGAAATGTTAGGAATTCTGATAGTGGTTCCATAGGTATTAATTCTAAAATCATTATCTAAGCTACATATTATGATGGCTTCAGTATGTAAGGTTTATTTTAAATAAAGATTTATTATCCCTTCAAAAAATGAAGGGATCATAAGCAGCCCTGGATAAAAAAGCAACCTTGTCCTTGAGGTAGTTACAGTCTGATAAGGGACACAGTATAAACAACAGCCACTTGGTTCTAGTTGAGTTTAGTAGAGACTGTAAAATAGGACTTCCTTGTTCTGAGATGTCTCTTAGAAGCAGTAACAAATTAAAACTTAACTGTCTGAAGCACGGGCCTAAGTATTAAATAGCAATTCTTTCTTACACTATCTAAACCACCAGGTGAAACTCCTTCATGCAACTAGATAGAAGGGCACCCCTCATGTAAGAATTGTTATGGTGGGAAACAGAATAGACATTTCAAATTACTGACTCCCACAATTAAAATCCTTGAGCAGTTACAAATCAGAAAGGATTAGAAAGGACACAATCATTAAAGTGAAAGTGTTGGTTGCTCAGTGGTGTCTGCCCTTTGTGACCCCATATACTGCCACCCGCCAGGCTCTGCTGTCCATGGAATTCTCTAGGCCCAGAATACTGGAGCGGGTTGCCATTTCCTTGTCCAGGGAATCTTCTGGACCCAGGGATTGAACCCTGGTCTCCTGCATTGCAGTAGATCCTTTACCATCTGAGCCACCAGGGAAGCCCTACCTATCATTAAGACTCAGTTTTTTCCCCCTTTCTGCTCCATACAGTCTAACCCAGAGACAGATTCCATGAACTGGGGGTAGAGACGCAATTTGTAAGAAGGGAGTGCTGGCTAGTTGTTGGTCTGTCTCTATATTCCAAAGATAGCTCATGGATCAAGGCAGTGAATCAGTGCAAAGAGGACCTGTGCCTCCCTGGTCCTGTCTGGCATTCTGATAGAAGCTTTATCAATGCCCGTTGTGCCACAGTAAGGGGAGATGAACACAGCAGAGATGGCTGCTACGGAGGGGAGGGGCAGTGTGAATGCTTGCCCTGCTGTGGATCCACCTGCGGTCCTGCCTTGCACTGGTCTCAGCCTATCAACAATCAGTGTTGTGCTTAAACTGGCCCTTGTGAGTCTTCCTCTGATTGCAACACGCCCTTCAGCAATCACCATCAGAGAACTTTGAAAAACACAAAGGTTTATTACTTACAAGACCTGGAAATTACAGGGCACACCTGGAGCCTCACAGGTTGTAGGGAGAGAAAGTGCACACAGGCCTAGAGTTCTACTTTGTTTGAGGCCAAGCGTGAGGGTCTAGGGTTTTGTGGGCTCTTTACTGAGTAAGAGTATTTAAAACACAAGGGTGGGAATTGAAATACAGGAAGAGGAAAAAATGGCCCAAATGATCAGTTCTGAAAATCAAGATCTCTAAAACAAAGGAGCCTCAGTGGGGGGAGGTAGCCTGGCTCTTCATCTAGGTGGAAGGTTGGAAACATGTTTGCTGGAGACCCCGTCTTTGAAGGGAATGCCTCATTGAAATGGAAGCCTTGACAAAGTCAGGCACGTGCATTAAAAACAAAAACAAGTGTCAGGAGTCACACTGGAAGTCCTGAAGGGAACACAAGAGAGCAAATGATTCTTTTCACACATGTGGAAAGAGGCACAGAAGAGGCTACCAGAGGGAGCCTGCAGACCAGGAGAACCTGAAGCAGAACACGGAACTTGACAAGAAGGCACCAAGTTTGCCCCATCTCTGCGCTTCCGTACCTCCACTTTTGTACAGTTTGCCTGAGGGAGACGTGCTCGAGAGAAGATGGGACCAGTGGCATCTCAAAAGGTATTAGCACACTGTAACAAGGTTACAAAAGGCAACTTTCTCCAATATTGGTGTTAGCCTCTTTGGAACTTGTAGTGAGTCCCAGCAGAAGGAAGGGCGGGGGGAAATGGGGCTTGGGAGGAGAGGGTGCCACAGAATTCAAAACATGAATAAGAAAACAGAATTTAGTGAATCTCCTTGGCGTTCCTAGTTGACATTTTCTGTATCTAGCAGAATAGAGGCTTAGAATCAGTTAAACTGAGTTATTAAAAAAAACCAAAGAAATTAGTTCATACACTTGGATCTGGAGCCATTAAATGTTTTACCTGAAATTCATCCAGTATTCCCATCTCAGTTTCAGAATCGTGTACCTGTTCCTTTTCCTTTGTGTACAGGTTCCTGTGTCCGAGGGGAGCAAGTCAGCTGCCAAGGTGCTGAGGTTTGCAGTGGAGAAAAGGTGCAAGGTAGCTGTTTCCAAGGTAGCTGAGACAGGAGAACAAATCTCAGATCTGCTTCCTGGAAGGGGGAGGGCTTGGGATACTTATGGGATAAAGATGAGGCGTGGGGAGTGTGGTGAAAGGTGATTGGAGGGAAGAAAAAGGTGAAGTAATTGTTGTTCAGCACAGATGCAACTGAACTACAGGTTTACTCTTTACTGAGTAAGAGTATTTAAAACACAAGGGTGGGAATTGAAATACAGGAAGAGGAAAAAATGGCCCAAATGATCAGTTCTGAAAATCAAGATCTCTAAAACAAAGGAGCCTCAGTGGGGGGAGGTAGCCTGGCTCTTCATCTAGTTGGAAGGCTGGAAACATGTTTGCTGGAGACCCCGTCTTTGAAGGGAATGCCTCATTGAAATGGAAGCCTTGACAAAGTCAGGCACGTGCATTAAAAACAAAAACAAGTGTCAGGAGTCACACTGGAAGTCCTGAAGGGAACACAAGAGAGCAAATGATTCTTTTCACACATGTGGAAAGAGGCACAGAAGAGGCTACCAGAGGGAGCCTGCAGACCAGGAGAACCTGAAGCAGAACACGGAACTTGACAAGAAGGCACCAAGTTTGCCCCATCTCTGCGCTTCCGTACCTCCACTTTTGTACAGTTTGCCTGAGGGAGACGTGCTCGAGAGAAGATGGGACCAGTGGCATCTCAAAAGGTATTAGCACACTGTAACAAGGTTACAAAAGGCAACTTTCTCCAATATTGGTGTTAGCCTCTTTGGAACTTGTAGTGAGTCCCAGCAGAAGGAAGGGCGGGGGGAAATGGGGCTTGGGAGGAGAGGGTGCCACAGAATTCAAAACATGAATAAGAAAACAGAATTTAGTGAATCTCCTTGGCGTTCCTAGTTGACATTTTCTGTATCTAGCAGAATAGAGGCTTAGAATCAGTTAAACTGAGTTATTAAAAAAAACCAAAGAAATTAGTTCATACACTTGGATCTGGAGCCATTAAATGTTTTACCTGAAATTCATCCAGTATTCCCATCTCAGTTTCAGAATCGTGTACCTGTTCCTTTTCCTTTGTGTACAGGTTCCTGTGTCCGAGGGGAGCAAGTCAGCTGCCAAGGTGCTGAGGTTTGCAGTGGAGAAAAGGTGCAAGGTAGCTGTTTCCAAGGTAGCTGAGACAGGAGAACAAATCTCAGATCTGCTTCCTGGAAGGGGGAGGGCTTGGGATACTTATGGGATAAAGATGAGGCGTGGGGAGTGTGGTGAAAGGTGATTGGAGGGAAGAAAAAGGTGAAGTAATTGTTGTTCAGCACAGATGCAACTGAACTACAGGTTTTTTAATGGTACGCGTGCTCAGATAATCATAGTGTGGATGTTATGTCAGAGGTCTGGGCCTTCTGACATAAAATCTTACCGAGTAGTATGTATGTATGCCCATGTATGCCCATTGGGAGGGTTAGTGGTCTTAACCAGCTTGAGTTTGAACTAGACACAGCTGACTTCTTGGGAAAAAAAATAAATAACTTGGGCAAATATCTGATTGTTTAGGCTATGTGAGGCTCAGAGGACATGCAAGTTTTTATAGAAGCAGTTAAAGGGAGCTTGGTAAATGAAAACAGCTGTGGGCATGATGGAGCTAATTGATAATTATCCTCAGTTTCAACTCAATGGCTGCTCCAGAAGCAATGTCCTACAGGCTGTGATGCAATGTCTAACTTCCCATGTAGAGGCTTTCTGTGTAGAGCCAATGCTTACTTGAGCAATCTTACTTGAGAAAAAGCTATGTGAGATGGACTAAGTCATTTGCCTTTTTAGAGAAAGCCCTTGTCTTCACTGATACAATGTCTTGTAATGTTCGTTTTTCCGATGGCAAAGGAATTCCCTAACATTTAGCCATTTAAGTTTCAGAGAAAGGTAATTAAGAAATAATTTTCCTGTGGTGATGTCTGTGGTCTTATCAAATGAATCAGCTTCTAGCACAGCAGTAAAGTTTGCATCAAACTGAACATGGTTTACAATAATGAAAGCAGATGGTTTACTGAGTTAGGGAATGAGAACTGATTATTGATTTGCTATCTTTGTAACAACATCAGTGAAGAGTGATAATGGACTGTACCACTTGTAACAGAGTAAATAGCCATTTTTATATTACTTGCTTTCTTGCAAATTGGCTACTAGCAGGGAGAGTAAAATATATGGCTGTCTAATATCTCAAAGCACTAAACAAATTGCACTAGAGGAATGCAGTGAAGCACAGCAGAGAATTTGCTGATATTTATAACTTGAGCTCAGGCTGAAACACCACATTACAAAGTTCACAACTCTCCCTGTTTATTTTCCATAGTCATTAGGTATTGCTTCAACAATTCTTAGTCTGCAGTTATTTCAGAATAGTGCATAATTGTCTTTACTTCACAACAGTGAAGTACTCTGAGGCTCTAATCAATTTGTCATTTCCATGACAAAATATAAGCTATTTTCTTGGCTTGTATTTCATGAAAAGGGAAAAGTATCCATAGCAAAATAGTAGAGAAAAGGAATGCAGCTTTACAGTGATTCTTGACTAAAGACTTTGCACTGATTTGAAGTGAAATTTGGACGTTTTGCTTTGTGTCTTTTCTTTTATCAAGGCATTATTTCCACTGCTTCCTTGCATTCAACTGACATTTTGTCTGGGGAAGCTATCTAGATACAATTAACTTTGAATCACTTTTCCATCATTTTCTTTCTTCCCTTTGGAGGTGCTCTGAGTCTGCATACATTTTGCTATTGATTCTATTTTTAAGATGGATGAGTTTGTGTGATACTTGACTATACAATCTATTACCACTTGCACTAAGACAAACAGATGTTTCCACGGTTGGTGTCTGCAGTACACATATTTAGGAGGGTTATTTTTGAATTTGGGGAAATATTTCAGTCTTTAGCCAGAAGCTGCTGCTGCTGCTGCTGCTAAGTCACTTCAGTCGTGTCTGACTCTGTGTGACCCAACAGACGTCAGCCCACTAGGCTCCTCTGTCCCTGGGATTCTCCAGGCAAGAATACTGGAGTGGGCTGCCATTTACTTGCCCATTAGCCAGAAGAGTGGATTCATATTCAAAAGTCAGTTTATCCCCAGATGCAGTAGCTGTATCCCTGTTCAGAAGAGGGTTCACAAATACCATCATACCAGTGTGGCAGTCCACCTTGCATCCTCAAACACAGAACCCTGTTGTTGGAGAGAGTACCTGGATGCCCTTTCCCCTTTATTCCTCTTGAAGATCACTGAATAAATTAGTGGAAGTAGAATATGAAAAGAAGGATCTAAAGGCCATATATCAGGGATAGCAAAGAACTTTTTCACTCTGATCTATTGGACCAGAAGAGTGGATCCATATTCAAAAGTCAGTTTATCCCCAGATGCAGTAGCTGTATCCCTGTTCAGAAGAGGGTTCACAAATACCATCATACCAGTGTGGCAGTCCACCTTGCATCCTCAAACACAGAACCCTGTTGTTGGAGAGAGTACCTGGATGCCCTTTCCCCTTTATTCCTCTTGAAGATCACTGAATAAATTAGTGGAAGTAGAATATGAAAAGAAGGATCTAAAGGCCATATATCAGGGATAGCAAAGAACTTTTTCACTCTGATCTATTGGTGATAGCTTTCTTGATTCTTCTGTTGAAAAGGATTCTGAGGAAATACCTAGGCTTAGTGGGAAAGTACGGATGTGAGAGCTGAACCAAAAGAGGGCTGAATGCTGAAGAACTGATGATTTTGAATTGTGGTGCTAGAGAAGACTCTTGAGAGTCCCTTGGACTGCAAGGAGATCCAACCAGTCAAGCCTAAAGGAAATGAACCCTGAATATTCACAGGAAGAACTATACCTGAAGCTGAAGCTCCAATACTTTGGCTACCTGATGCAAAGAGAAGACTCACTGGAAAAGACCCTGATGCTGGGAAAGACAGAGCAGGAGGAGAAGGGGATGACGGACGACCAGATGGCTGGATGGCATCACTCATGTCGTACTTAATGGACATGAGTATGAGCAAAGTCTAGGAGACAGTGAGGCACAAAGAAGCCTTGCGTGCTGCAGTCCACGGGGTCACAAAGTGTCAGGCACAACTTAACGACTAAACAACAAACAGAAAATAGTGTCCTACTGAACTGTGGTATCTGACTAGGCACAGAACATAGAGTCAAGTATATCACATGGTTCCCATTCTTATGACACACAAGAATTCCTTGCATTTGCTCGACGTTTCACAGCTTTGGATCATTTTTATGTGTTACGTTTTGAATAGGAATCACATGTTCTCTTTTCATTCTTATTTATATTTTGTTTCTAACGTTTTAATTGATGTATGGTTGATTTACAATGTTGTGTTAGTTTCTGGTGTATGGCAAAGTGCTTCAGTTTTATAAATGTATATTCTTTTTCACATTCTTTTCCCTTATGATTTTTTATAGGATATTGAATATAGTTCCCTGTACTATATATACTAGGACTTTATTGTTTATCTAATTTATATATAATAGCTTGTATCTACTAATCAATCCAAAACTCCTAACTTATTCTTCACTTATCCCCTTTCCACTTTGGTAACCATAAATTTGTTTTCTATGTCTGTGAGTCTCTGTTTTGTAAATAAATTTATTTGTATAATAATTTAGATTTCACATATAAGTGATGTCATATGCTATTTCAACCAAACATAGTAACTATTATTGAATTTGAAGCTATATTTTTATAGTAAAATCCAGACTTGTTTATAATAAAAATGTATCTACATAGGTATACTGATTTTATAAAAGATTGTTTCTTTATATAGTTCAGCGATTTTCAACTGGAGGTAATTTTTCCCCTCAGCAAACATTTGGCAATATCTAGAGGCAATTTTGATTGTCACAATTGGGACTAGAAAACTGCTTCCAGACCCAATGAGCAGAGACAAAGATACTGCTAAATGCATAGGACAGCCACCCAAACAAAGAATTATCTGAGACTGAGAGACATTCTCTAGCTCATAGTATAAAGCACTTATCTCGTATGTCACACAGAAATATTTTTTACTGGTCTTCTACTTAACATAACTGAAGAGCACAATATTCTAAAATCATATTCTAGATTATAAAATATATCTTTACAGTCTTAAGGTATTAAAAATCTTTATCACTAATATTTACTAAAATAGGCTAAATGCTGTGACATAAATGAAAGTTCAAGAAATTTTAAGGATGAAAGCATAGAATATTCTCTGACAAAGGTCAAATTAAACAATAAATCAGTAATAGAAAGATTAAAAAAAGAAAATCTCCAAATCCTTAATATTAAAGCAAAATACTCTAAATTACCAAAGGAAGAAAAGTTATGACCAGCCTAGATAGTATATTGAAAAGCAGAGACATTACTTTGCCGACTAAGGTCCGTCTAGTCAAGGCTATGGTTTTTCCTGTGGTCATGTATGGATGTGAAAGTTGGACTGTGAAGAAGGATGAATGCCAAAGAATTGATGCTTTTGAACTGTGGTGTTGGAGAAGACTCTTGAGAGTCCCTTGGACCGCAAGGAGATCTAACCAGTCCATTCTGAAGGAGATCAACCCTGGGATTTCTTTGGAAGCAATGATGCTAAAGCTGAAACTCCAGTACTTTGCCCACCTCATGAAAAGAGTTGACTCATTGGAAAAGACTCTGATGCTGGGAGGGATTGGGGGCAGGAGGAGAAGGGGACAACCGAGGATGAGATGGCTGGATGGCATCACTGAGTCGATGGACATGAGTCTGAGTGAACTCTGGGAGATGGTGATGGACAGGGAGGCCTGGCATGCTGCAATTCATAGGGTCGCAAAGAGTTAGACATGACTGAGAGACTGAACTGACAAAAGGATGAAAGAGAAAATCAAAAGGAAAATTATAAAATATTTTGAATGACTATAAAATAATGAAAATGTGATATATCGTTATAAGTCAGATTTAAATATTTATTAGAAAGAAAGAGCAAATGAAAAATAGATAGCTTTAAATATCTATTAGAAAAAAGAGCAAATAAAAAATCAATAAGCATTTATCTCAAGAAGTAAAAACATAGACACAAAATTTCCTGAATATTACAAATAAAATCCCAGCACATATAAAAAGGCAAACACATTATCACTAAGTGGGATTTATTCCAAGAATGCAAGATTAGTTTAACATTTCATTATTTTAATAGTAAAAGATAGGGGTAAAAAGCATATGGCCTTCTTAATATATGCAAAGAAACCATTGAAAATAAAATTTAATACCTGTTTGTGAGCTTAAAAAATTGCTTTTCTCAATATATTTGAGCCAGATTTAACCTGACAAAGAATGTCTATGGAAAAAACCTACAGCTAATATCACACAATTAAAAAAAAAATTAGTGAGACTTTCAATTTGAATTTGTGAACAAGTCAACAATGTTCCATTGGTACAATATCAAATCAAACTTATGCTGAAGTTTTTGCTACCTAGCTTGTTTGTTCTTTGTTTTTTGAAGTGATGCTGCCTTGTTACTTCTCTCTCTTTTTACAAATGCTTTTTAACTCTTGAAATAGGCTATATGGTGTAAGTGAAAGAATGACTTACTTCATATAAGACAGTTAACACTGAAAACTATAAGACAATGATGAAAGAAATTGAAGAAGATGCAAATGGAAATAATTCCACATTCATGAATTAGAATTAATATTATTAAAATGTCCAAACTCTTCTAAGCCATCTATATATTTAAGTAAATCCCTGTCAAAATTCCAATGGCATTTTTTTTACAGAAATATTAAAAAATTGCTTTTCTCAATATATTTGAGCCAGATTTAACCTGACAAAGAATGTCTATGGAAAAAACCTACAGCTAATATCACACAATTAAAAAAAAAATTAGTGTGTCTTTCAATTTGAATTTGTGAACAAGTCAACAATGTTCCATTGGTACAATATCAAATCAAACTTATGCTGAAGTTTTTGCTACCTAGCTTGTTTGTTCTTTGTTTTTTGAAGTGATGCTGCCTTGTTACTTCTCTCTCTTTTTACAAATGCTTTTTAACTCTTGAAATAGGCTATATGGTGTAAGTGAAAGAATGACTTACTTCATATAAGACAGTTAACACTGAAAACTATAAGACAATGATGAAAGAAATTGAAGAAGATGCAAATGGAAATACTTCCACATTCATGAATTAGAATTAATATTATTAAAATGTCCAAACTCTTCTAAGCCATCTATATATTTAAGTAAATCCCTGTCAAAATTCCAATGGCATTTTTTTTACAGAAATAAAAAAAAATTATAAAATTTGTATGGAACCACAAAAGACTCTGAACAGCTAAAGCAACTCAGTGAAAGAAGCCCAAAACTTGATACATCACACCTCCTAATTTAAAGCGATATTACAAAAATGTAGTAATCAAAAGAATATATAACTGGTAAAAAAAAAATAGACACATAGACCCATTGAACACAATTGAGATCCCAGAAATAAATCTTTATGTATGCGACCAACTGATATTTGTCAGGGGTGGCAAGTCTACTCAATCGTGAAAGGATATTCTCCTTATTAAGTGGTGTTAGAAAAACCAAATCATATGCAGAAAAATAAAACTGTGTCTCTATTTTATACCACTCACAAGAATTAACTTGAAATCAATTAAACACTTGAATAAGATACCTGAAACTATAAAAGTACTAGAAGAAAACACAGAGGCAAAACTTCTTGACATTGGTCTTGGCAATATATGTTGAATATGACACACCAAGCAATCAACAATAGCAGAAATAAATAAGTGGGTCTACTGCTACTTCATCAAACTGAAAATCTTCTTCATAGCAAAAGAAGCAATCAGAATTATCAAGCAACCTATGGAATAAGAAAAAAATTGTCAACCATATATCTGAGAAGGGGTTAATAGCCAAAATAGATAAGAAATTCATACAGCTCAATGGCAAAAAACAAAAACATAAAACAATCTGAGTGAAAAATGGCCAGAGGAGCTAAATGGATCCTTTTGTTGTTCTTGTCCACAAGATATCCAGTCTTAGGGGCTGTAAGCCACTGAAGGTCTCACGTTAGTTTTCCTGTTGGTGTTGATTAGTTGCTAAGTCATATCTGACTCTTTGTGTCTCTGTGGACTGTAGCCCATCAGGCTCCTCTGTCCATGGGATTTCCCGGATAATAGTGGAGTGGGTTGCCATTTCCTTCTCCACTGAATGGATACTTTTCAAGAGGAAGAAATACATGTGACCCACGGGAACATGAAAAGTTGTCCAATGTCACTAGTCATCATGGAATTGCAAATCAAAACTACAATGAGCTATCATCTCATGTCTATTAGTTAGAATGGCTTATCAAAAAGACTAAAGATAAAAAGTGTGGCAAAGATACACTTTGTGGAGAAAAGGGAACACTTGGGCACTGTTGGTGACAATATAAATTGGTGCAGCCACTATGGCAAACAGTATGGAGGTTTCTCAAAAAGTGTGAAATAGAACTAACATGTTAATTATCCAGCAATCCCACTTCTGGGTATATGCAAGTGAAAGTCACTCAGTCATGTCCAGTGCTTTGTGACCCCATGGCCTATACAGTCAATGGAATTCTCCAGGCCAGAATACTGGAGTGGGTAGGTAGCCTAACCCTTCTCCAGGTGATCTTCTAAACCCAGGGATTGAAACCAGGTCTCCTGAACTGCAGGCAGATGCTTTATCAGTGGAGCCACCAGGGAAGTCCAAGGATACTGGAGTGGGTAACCTATCCCTTCTCCAGGAGATCTTCCCAACTCAGGAATCGAGTTGGAGTTTTCTGCATTGCAGGTGGATTCTTCACCAGCTGAGGTACTAGCTAAATAAAATGAAAATGGTATCAGAGATATTTACCCTCATGTTTACTGCAGTTTATCCACAATAGCCAAGATATGGAAACAACCCAAATGTCTACCTATAGACTAGATAAAGAAGATGTGAGATATATATATATATACTTATATGTATACAGTTGACCCTTGAACAACACAGGTTTGAATTGCATGGGTCCACTTATAAGCAGATGTTTTTTTCAATAATACTACAGTACCACACAATACACACTTGGTTGAGTCTGTAGATGTACAATAGAACTGCAGACTATAAACTTACACTGGATTTTTGACTGCTAGAGGGCTTGGTGGTGGTGGTTTAGTCACTAAGTCATGTCCAACTCTTGTGACCCCATGGACAGAGAAGCCTGACAGGATATAGTCCATGGGATTCTCTAGGCAAGAATACTGGAGTGGGTTGTCATGCTTGGTACCCCTAACCAATAGTATTTCTAATTGTTCAAATGTCAACTGTATACACTGAGCACAACTGAATACTATCAAGTCATGAGGAAGAAGGAAATCCTGCATTTTGCAACAACACAGAAAAACCTTGAGGTCACTGTGCTCAATGAAATGGCAAATATAGAAAGATGGATATTGTATGATCCCAGTTATACATGGAATCAAAGAAGACAAGCTCACAGAAAGAGTGAGTAGAATGGTAGTTTCCAGGGGCTGGAATGTGAAGGAAATGAGGAAACATTCATCAATGGATATATACACTTGAAGGTATAAGATGAAAAATTCTGAAGAGCTCATGTGCAGTATAGTGATCATAGTTCACCATATTGTACTACATAGTTGAAATTACTAAGAGAATGGATCTTAATTATTCTGACTACAAAAAATAAATGGTAACCAAGTGAGGCAATAGAAATGTTAACTAACACTACCATGGAAATAATTTCTCAATATCAATAATAAGTATATCAAATAACATATTGTACGCCTTATAACTTACACACTATTACATGTCAGTTGAGTGAAGTCACTCAGTCATTCTGACTCTTTACGACCCCATGGACTGTAACCTACTGGGCTCCTCCATCCATGGGATTTTCCAGGCAAGATACTGGAGTGGGTTGCCATTTCCTTCTCCAGGGGAACTTCCCGACCCAGGGATCGAATCCGGGTCTCCCGCATCGTAGGCAGACACTTTACCATCTGAGCCATAAGGGATCAGTACATGTCAATTAAATCTCAATAAAACTGGGGGAAATTTTATTTCCAATTTTTATTTATTCATGGAAATAAAACTTGTTTAATAAAACTTATTTCCATGAATAAATTCCTGAGAAGTCCCCTTATTTGAAACAACTCAAGATGCTTGGTGCTATGCGCCAACTCGGAAAAGAGAGAAATAGTGAAGAAACACTTTGCAAATGCATTTAGGAGAAATAGCAAAAGGCTTTGACAGTGATCAGATTGCAAGCTTGTCCTATTTTTTTTCCCATCAATCGTTGATCCTGGAATGCAAAAATTAAAAAAAAAAGACAATCTCTTAATTAAGAACCATTGAAAAATTAATTCCTTGTATTAAAGTCTTTATCCTGTTTCATCTAATCTCTGTGGGATCTGTAAGACACAATAATAATATTACCTTACAGAAATTGAAACTAAGCGCCTGGTTAAAGAAGTGTTTGGAATTTCACAGATAACTGGGGCTTGAGAAGAGCCGTACAGTCTAGGCTTTAGGGATACAGACTTTGGGAACTTCATATCTGGACTTAAATCTATTTTCAGTTCTTCAACTGACTGATTATGAATAGTTATCAACCTGTCTGAGCCAGTTTCCTTTTCTTCTCCAGAAAGCTTTGTAGAGATGCTAATCATTGTTGTCCTAGTTATGTTTCTTTCAATGTAACTCAAAACTCAGAAACAGTGTCTCCGTCCTAAATATTTGTATTAGTGTTCTGTGATCATGGTCATAACTGACATAATTGTATGAGAATCATTTCCAAAATTTCATGCCTAAAGAGGGCACTAGAGGGGACCTGGCAGTTGTGACAAATCCAGGGAGGCAAAACTGATAAAAGAGGATGCTATGTCTGTAGATCATTTATAAATGGTATTAAAAATCACAAAAATTTACTTTTTGTTATCTTTATGTACCAGGCATCCTAAAGAAAGTCAAAGTCAGTGAAAAAAACACTCCTTTTTGTTGCAACAAACCGCTCCCACCAAATCCTTGACACCTAACTTTGGTACATCACTACCCAACAGGCAAATACACACATAATCATTGTGCGTCTTTTCTGGATTGTGCATATTGACAATACACAGGCAACATCTCAAACATGTCGAAATGGAGATAATCTTCACTGGCACTGTCACTTACCCTTGTTGTCTGCTTCTCAAAAGTCACTGGAGATGAGGACCCTTAGCTCTCTAGGGGTAAGTCCTGGGACAGATGATGAGGTACACAGAAACTGTGGTGGATTTTTCATCTGAAAATATCAGAATTCTGAATTAGAGAAGAAATGTTACTGTTATTGGAAAAAATGGAGTGGGATCAAATTCTCATTGGTGAAAAAAGAAACACATTATATTCATTGGTAAAGTAGTAAGAATGATAGCTGACTATTCACCAGAAATAACATAAAAGAAAAAAAATTATAAAATGACATCTTCATCCTTAAAGTGCTAACAAAATAGCAAAAAAAAAAAAAAAAAACCCTCTGTAAACCCTCTATATTTAGCTACTTACACTGCAAATTGTTCAAGGAAATAAAATATTCATTGGTACAATATTTGCAATTACTTTGTAGGGTAGAACTGTGTAAGTGTGTTATGTGTGAGTGTATTCTTTAGGTTAAAGGTAAATAAAACTATATGGAAACACTACATATAAGCATAATGCTACTGCTAAGTCGCTTCAGTCGTGTCCGACTCTGTGCGACCCCATAGACGGCAGCCCACCAGGCTCTTCTGTCACTGGGATTCTCCAGGCAAGAACACTGGAGTGGGTTGCCATTTCCTTCTCCAATGCATCAAAGTGAAAAGTGAAAGTGAAGTCACTCAGTCGTGTCCTACTCTTAGTGACCCCATGGACTGCAGCCTACCAGGCTCCTCCGTCCATGGGATTTTCCAGGCAAGAGTACTGGAGTGGGGTGCCATTGCCTTCTCCGATATAAGCATACATATAAAGTAAATATAAAATGTAAATAATGTGTAAATTTGTGTAAACATAAAAATTTATATGGAATATATTTGCATATAAAGTAAATATATATTTTCATGTCACTGAAATAATTGGCCACTTAAAGTAAAAATAGGAACAATGTAAAATAGGGTTCATAGCTTGTGTAGCTATGGACATCAACAACCTCAGATATGTGGATGATATCACTCTAATGGCAGGAAGCTAAGAGGAACTAAAGAGCTTCTTGATGAGGGTGAAGCAGGAGAGTTAAAGAGCCAGCTTAAAACTAAATATTAAAAAATGCTAACATCGTGGCATCCAGTCCCATTAATACACAGCAAATAGAAGGGGAAAAGTGGAAGTAGTGACAGATTTCCTCTTCTTGGGCTAAAATGTCACTGCATACGGTGACTGCAGCCATGAAATCAGAAGACGATTGCTTCTTGGCAGGAGCGATGACAAACCTAGACTGTGTGGAAAAGCAGAGATGTTGCTCTGCCAACAAAGGTCTGTATAGTCAAAGCTAAGGTCTTCCCAGTGGTCATGTATGGTGGTGAGAGCTGGATCATAAAGAAGGCAGAATGCCAAAGAATTAATGCCTTTGAACTGTGGTACTGAAGACTCTTGAGAGTCCCTTGGAGAGCAAGGAGATCAAGTCAGTCAATTTTAAGGCAGATTAAGCCTGAATATTCACTGGAAGGACTAATGCTGAAGCTGAAGCTCCAGTATTTTGGTCTTGTGATGTGAAAAGACAACTCATTGGAAAAGTCCCTGATGTTGGGAACGATTGAGGGCAGAAGGAGAAGAGGGCATCAGAGGGTGAGATGGCTGAATGGCATCACCAGTGCAATGAACATGAACTTGGGCAAACTCTGGGAGATGGTAAGGGACAGGGAGATCTGGCATGCTGCAGTCCATGGGGTTGCAAAGAGCAGACACAACTGGGCGACTGAACAACAAGTTTATATGGATGTATGGCAACAAAACCACAAGACCACAGTGGCAAAGTGGAAGGGCGCTGCTTTAATCATCTCATATTACATGCAAAATGGCATAATCTTTTCCGAAATTAGATTCTAGTCAATAAAGATACATATTTTAAGTTCTGCAGCAACTTAAAATAAAGCAAGTATGACCCAATATACCAAAATACGCTTTAATGAAAAAAGAGTCAAGTGAACAAAGTCAAAAGAGATGCAGCAAAGAAATAACAATATAACATAAAGCCAACAATATCAATAATTATGTTAAATGTAAATGAACAATTGAAAGGCAGAATCAGACAATATAATTCTTTGAATATGGGATGAAAGCAAATCTGCCTACTCTCACTACTTTCATTCAACATTACCTGAATAGAAGTTAATTGGAGGGTCTAGTCAGCACAATAATGTGGATTGGGAATGAACAAATAAAGTTATAATTTTTTACAGGAAAAGTATCATTTATGTAGAAAATCTCAGTTATCTACCAAATATCTCTACTTAAGCTAATGACTGAATTTAGCAATATTATAGGTGACACGGTGGGCTTCATTGTCATATAATCTATGCAGTTGCACTAGGTCCCATGCTCAGAGATGCCCTATATTTGGTTTAATGCTCTGCTGTCACTACCTTGAACTTTTAACAAAAAACTCCATAATTTTATTTTGCACATAGCCCTACAAATTATGTACGAAGTCCTGGGAGGAGACAAGGCTGAACATAGCAATCTATTGAGGTCCTCAATACATACCACCACCACCACCAACAACAACAAATGGAAAACAAAATAAAATTGCAATAAATTACAAATAAACTTTACAAAATATATGTGAGGCACTGAAATATTAATGTATAAAGCTGCTGCTAAGTCACTTCAGTCGTGTCTGAATCTGTGCGACCCCATAGACAGCAGCCCACCAGGCTCTTCTGTCACTGGGATTCTCCAGGCAAGAACACTGGAGTGGGTTGCCATTTCCTTCTCCAATGGATGAAAGTGAAAAGTGAAAGTGAAGTCGCTCAGTCGTGTCTGACTGTTTGCGACCCCATGGACTGCCGCCTACCAGGCTCCCCCATCCATGGGATTTTCCAGGCAAGAGTACTGGAGTGGGATGCCATTGCCTTCTCCAAATGTATAAAGCAATATAAATTAAATAGGACCTAAACAAATGGAGTGGTATATAATTTTGATGGATTGTGAGTCTCAGTATTTCATTTTTAATTTATTTATTTTAATTGGAGGCTAATTATAATATTGTAGTGGTTTTTGCCATACATTGACATGAATCAGCCATGGGTGTACATGTATTCCCCATCCTGAAACCCCCCTGCAGCTCCCTCTCCATCCTATCCCTCAGGGCCATCCCAGTGTCCCAAACCTGAGCACCCTATCTCATGCATCGAACCTGGACTGGAGATCAGTTTCACTTATGATAATATACATGTTTCAATGCTAGTCTTCAAAGCATCCTACCCTCGCCCTCACCCACAGAGTTCAAAAGTCTATTATTTACATCTGTGTCTCTTTTGCTGTCTCGCACATAGGGTCATCATTACCATCTTTCTAAATTTCATGTATATGCGTTAATATACTGTATTGGTGTTTTTCTTCCTGACCTATCTCATGCATCGAACCTGGACTGGAGATCAGTTTCACTTATGATAATATACATGTTTCAATGCTAGTCTTCAAAGCATCCTACCCTCGCCCTCACCCACAGAGTTCAAAAGTCTATTATTTACATCTGTGTCTCTTTTGCTGTCTCGCACATAGGGTCATCATTACCATCTTTCTAAATTTCATGTATATGCGTTAATATACTGTATTGGTGTTTTTCTTCCTGACTTACTTCACTCTGTATAATAGGCTCCAGTTTTATCCACCTCGTTAGAACTGATTCAAATGTATTCTTTTAAATAGCTGAGTTATATTCCATTGTGTACTACAGCTTTCTTATCCATTCATCTGCTGATGGGCATCTGTGGGGCCCTAAATGGGAAACCTTAAAAACAAAGGGGCTAGCTTTGAGGTTGAAAACCTAAGATGGCACCTGGCGGAAGAGATGGGGACGTGGTCTGTGTTGTTTGTCAAAGGTTTTTGATTGGCTCTCTTGATTTCTATGCATGTAGACAGTGCGTGATCTCCAAAGACTCTTGTTATAATTAAGGCGCATGAAGTTTCTGCGGGGGGGTGCTCCACAGAAAGAGTAGAGGCAGTGGAACTTCCCTCAGCAAACCGAGGGGTCCCGAGGAGAGGTGAGCCTGCTGTCCACCAACCCAGCCCCTCGGTGAGCGAGAGACAATCAGACGCAACAGGGGTTCCATCTAAGCAGTTCCGCATTGTTGCTGCAAATTCCCAGTTTATATAGACAAGCAGGGGGATTTTAGGAGGGACTTTCCATAGTTGTACCAGTCACGTTAAAGGTCAAATCATCATGTGCCTTCATTATAACAGGAGTCTATGGAGATCACACAGTGTCTATGTGCATGGAAATCAAGAGAGCCAATCAAAAACCTTTGACAAACAACACAGACCATGTCCCCATCTCTTCCGCCAGGCGCCATCTTAGGTTTTCAACCTCAAAGCTAGCCCCTTTGTTTTTAAGGTTTCCCATTTAGGGCCCCACAGATGCCCATCAGCAGATGAATGGATAAGAAAGCTGTAGTACACAATGGAATATAACTCAGCTATTTAAAAGAATACATTTGAATCAGTTCTAACGAGGTGGATAAAACTGGAGCCTATTATACAGAGTGAAGTAAGTCAGGAAGAAAAACACCAATACAGTATATTAACGCATATACATGAAATTTAGAAAGATGGTAATGATGACCCTATGTGCGAGACAGCAAAAGAGACACAGATGTAAATAATAGACTTTTGAACTCTGTGGGTGAGGGCGAGGGTAGGATGCTTTGAAGACTAGCATTGAAACATGTATATTATCATAAGTGAAACTGATCTCCAGTCCAGGTTCGATGCATGAGATAGGGTGCTCAGGTTTGGGACACTGGGATGGCCCTGAGGGATAGGATGGAGAGGGAGCTGCAGGGGGGTTTCAGGATGGGGAATACATGTACACCCATGGCTGATTCATGTCAATGTATGGCAAAAACCACTACAATATTATAATTAGCCTCCAATTAAAATAAATAAATTAAAAATGAAATACTGAGACTCACAATCCATCAAAATTATATACCACTCCATTTGTTTAGGTCCTATTTAATTTATATTGCTTTATACATTTGGAGAAGGCAATGGCATCCCACTCCAGTACTCTTGCCTGGAAAATCCCATGGATGGGGGAGCCTGGTAGGCGGCAGTCCATGGGGTCGCAAACAGTCAGACACGACTGAGCGACTTCACTTTCACTTTTCACTTTCATCCATTGGAGAAGGAAATGGCAACCCACTCCAGTGTTCTTGCCTGGAGAATCCCAGTGACAGAAGAGCCTGGTGGGCTGCTGTCTATGGGGTCGCACAGATTCAGACACGACTGAAGTGACTTAGCAGCAGCTTTATACATTAATATTTCAGTGCCTCACATATATTTTGTAAAGTTTATTTGTAATTTATTGCAATTTTATTTTGTTTTCCATTTGTTGTTGTTGGTGGTGGTGGTGGTATGTATTGAGGACCTCAATAGATTGCTATGTTCAGCCTTGTCTCCTCCCAGGACTTCGTACATAATTTGTAGGGCTATGTGCAAAATAAAATTATGGAGTTTTTTGTTAAAAGTTCAAGGTAGTGACAGCAGAGCATTAAACCAAATATAGGGCATCTCTGAGCATGGGACCTAGTGCAACTGCATAGATTATATGACAATGAAGCCCACCGTGTCACCTATAATATTGCTAAATTCAGTCATTAGCTTAAGTAGAGATATTTGGTAGATAACTGAGATTTTCTACATAAATGATACTTTTCCTGTAAAAAATTATAACTTTATTTGTTCATTCCCAACCCACATTATTGTGCTGACTAGACCCTCCAATTAACTTCTATTCAGGTAATGTTGAATGAAAGTAGTGAGAGTAGGCAGATTTGCTTTCATCCCATATTCAAAGAATTATATTGTCTGATTCTGCCTTTCAATTGTTCATTTACATTTAACATAATTATTGATATTGTTGGCTTTATGTTATATTGTTATTTCTTTGCTGCATCTCTTTTGACTTTGTTCACTTGGCTCTTTTTTCATTAAAGCGTATTTTGGTATATTGGGTCATACTTGCTTTATTTTAAGTTGCTGCAGAACTTAAAATATGTATCTTTATTGACTAGAATCTAATTTCGGAAAAGATTATGCCATTTTGCATGTAATATGAGATGATTAAAGCAGCGCCCTTCCACTTTGCCACTGTGGTCTTGTGGTTTTGTTGCCATACATCCATATAAACTTGTTGTTCAGTCGCCCAGTTGTGTCTGACTCTTTGCAACCCCATGGACTGCAGCATGCCAGATCTCCCTGTCCCTTACCATCTCCCAGAGTTTGCCCAAGTTCATGTTCATTGCACTGGTGATGCCATTCAGCCATCTCACCCTCTGATGCCCTCTTCTCCTTCTGCCCTCAATCGTTTCCAACATCAGGGACTTTTCCAATGAGTTGTCTTTTCACATCACAAGACCAAAATACTGGAGCTTCAGCTTCAGCATTAGTCCTTCCAGTGAATATTCAGGCTTAATCTGCCTTAAAATTGACTGACTTGATCTCCTTGCTCTCCAAGGGACTCTCAAGAGTCTTCAGTACCACAGTTCAAAGGCATTAATTCTTTGGCATTCTGCCTTCTTTATGATCCAGCTCTCACCACCATACATGACCACTGGGAAGACCTTAGCTTTGACTATACAGACCTTTGTTGGCAGAGCAACATCTCTGCTTTTCCACACAGTCTAGGTTTGTCATCGCTCCTGCCAAGAAGCAATCGTCTTCTGATTTCATGGCTGCAGTCACCGTATGCAGTGACATTTTAGCCCAAGAAGAGGAAATCTGTCACTACTTCCACTTTTCCCCTTCTATTTGCTGTGTATTAATGGGACTGGATGCCACGATGTTAGCATTTTTTAATATTTAGTTTTAAGCTGGCCCTTTAACTCTCCTGCTTCACCCTCATCAAGAAGCTCTTTAGTTCCTCTTAGCTTCCTGCCATTAGAGTGATATCATCCACATATCTGAGGTTGTTGATGTCCATAGCTACACAAGCTATGAACCCTATTTTACATTGTTCCTATTTTTACTTTAAGTGGCCAATTATTTCAGTGACATGAAAATATATATTTACTTTATATGCAAATATATTCCATATAAATTTTTATGTTTACACAAATTTACACATTATTTACATTTTATATTTACTTTATATGTATGCTTATATCGGAGAAGGCAATGGCACCCCACTCCAGTACTCTTGCCTGGAAAATCCCATGGACGGAGGAGCCTGGTAGGCTGCAGTCCATGGGGTCACTGAGAGTAGGACACGACTGAGTGACTTCACTTTCACTTTTCACTTTGATGCATTGGAGAAGGAAATGGCAACCCACTCCAGTGTTCTTGCCTGGAGAATCCCAGGGACAGAAGAGCCTGGTGGGCTGCCGTCTATGGGGTCGCACAGAGTCGGACACGACTGAAGCGACTTAGCAGTAGCATTATGCTTATATGTAGTGTTTCCATATAGTTTTATTTACCTTTAACCTAAAGAATACACTCACACATAACACACTTACACAGTTCTACCCTACAAAGTAATTGCAAATATTGTACCAATGAATATTTTATTTCCTTGAACAATTTGCAGTGTAAGTAGCTAAATATAGAGGGTTTACAGAGGGTTTTTTTTTTTTTT
>SJYC01082249.1:0-14852 GCA_006408675.1 Madoqua kirkii | reverse complement strand
AAAGATACTAATGATAACCCTGTATGCGAGACAGCAAAAGAGACACAGATGTAAAGAGCAGAATTTTGGACTCTGTGGGAGAGGGTGAGGGTGGGATGATTTGGGAGAATGGCATTGAAACATGTATAATATCATATAAAAAATGAATTGCCAGTCTAGGTTTGACGTAGGATACAGAATGCTTGGGGGCTGGTGCACTGGGATGACCCAGAGAGATGGTACAGGGAGGGAGGTGGGGGGGGCAGCGGTTCAGGATAGGAAACACATGTACACCCATGGTGGATTCATGTTGATGTACGGCAAATAAAATTTTTTTAAAAAAGAAAAAAAAAATAAAGGAACTAGCAATAAAATTGGGTTTAACTTTAAAAAATAAATAAATAAAATGGACTGGTTGGATCTACTTGCAGTCCAAGGGACTCTCAAGAATCTTCTCCAACACTACAATTGAAAAGCATCAATTCTTCAGCGCTCAGCTTTCTTAATAGACCAACTCTTGCATCCATACATGACTAATGGAAAAACCAAAGCTTTGACTAGACGGACCTTTGTTAGCAAAGTAATGTCTCTGCTTTTTAATACGCTAAGTTGCTCAAAACTTTTCTTCCAAGAGACAAGCATCTTTTAATTTCACGGCCGCAGTCACCATCTGTGGTGATTTTGGAGCCCCTCAAAATAAAGTCTCTCACTGTTTCCATTGTTTCCTCATCTATTGACCATGAAGTGATAGAACTGGAAGCTATGCTCTTAGTTTTTAGAATGTTGAGGGTTTTTTAAAATATTTTTTATTATTATTTATTTTTAAATTTTACTTTACAATATTGTATTGGTTTTACCATACATTGATATGAATCTGCACGGGTGTACATGAGTTCCCAATCCTGAACTCCCCTCCCATCTCTCCCCATCTCTGGGTCATCCCAGTGCACCATTCTCCAGCATCCTGTATCCTGCATCAAACCTAGACTGGTGATTATATATGTTTCAATGCCATTCTCCCAAATCATCCCACCCTCTCCCTCTTCCTCAGAGGCCAAAAGACTGTTCTATACATCTGTGTCTCTTTTGCTGTCTCGCATACAGGGTTATCATTAGTATCTTTCTAAATTCCATATACATGTGTTAGTATACTGTATTGGTGTTTTTCTTTCTGGCTTACTTCACTCTGTATAATTGGCTCCAGTTTCATCCACCTCATTAGAACTGATTCAAATGTACTCTTTTTAATGGCTGAGGAATACTCCATTGTGTATATGTACCACCGCTTTCTTACCCATTTGTCTGCTGATGGACACCTAGGTTGCTTCCATGTCCTTTCTATTATAAACAGTGCTGCGATGAACACTGGGGTACACGTGTCTCTTTCAATTCTGGTTTCCTCGGTGTGTATGTCCAGCAGTGGGATTGCTGGGTCATAAGGCAGTTCTATTTGCAGTTTTTTAAGGAATCGCCACACTGTTCTCCATAATGGCTGTACTAGAGTTTTTTAGCCAACTTTTTCACTCTTTTTCACTTTCATCAAGACGCTCTTTAGTTCTTCCTCACTTTCTACCATAAGGATTGTGTCATCTGCATATCTGAGGTTATTGATATTTCTCCTGGCTATCTTGATTTAAGCTTGCTTCATCCAGCCCAGCATTTCACATGCTGTATTCTACATATAAATTAAATAAGCAGGGTGAAAATATACAGCCTTCATGTACTCCTTTCCTGATTTGGAACCATTCTGTTGTTCTGTGTATATTCCTAACTGTTGCTTCTTGACCTGCATACAGATTTCTCAGGAGGCAGGTCAGGTGGTCTGGTATTCCCATCTCTGTAAGAATTTTCCACAGTTTGTTGTGATCCACACAGTCAAAGGATTTTGCGTAGTCAATAAAGCTGAAGTAGATGCTTTTCTGGAACTCTCTTGCTTTTTGGATGATCCAATAGATGCTGGCAATTTGATCTCTGGTTTCTCAGCCTTTTCTAAATCCAGCTTGAACATCTGGAAGTTCACTGTTCATATACTGTTGAAGCCTGGCTTGGAGAATTTTGATCGTTAATTTGCTAGCATGTGAGATGAGTGCAATTGTGTGGCAATTTGAGCATTCTTTGGCATTGCCTTTCTTTGGGATTGGAATGAAAACTGACCATTTCCAGTCCTGTGACCACTGCTGAGTTTTCCAAATTTGTGTGCATATTGAGTGCAGCACTTTCATAGCATCATCTTCTAGGATTTGAAATAGCTCCACTGTAATTCCATAACCTCCTCTAGCTTTGTTCATAGTAATATGGTAGGAGGGGTGAAATCACATTTAGAATAAAACTCCATACCCACCAGAGATGCTCAGAAGGCTCAAACAAAATCTTGTGCACACCAGGAGACCCCCAGAAACTCAGTCAGACCTGCCTTTGAGTGTTTGAGTGTCTGCTATGGAAGTACGGGTCAGCAGTGGCCTGCTGCAGGGGCAGGGGCTCTGGGTGCAGCAGACCTGGGTGTTGCATAAGCCCTCATGAGGAGATAGCCATTAACCCCACCATAGAGCCGCCAGAACTTACACAGGACTGGGAGATAGACTCTTGGAGGGCACAAACAAAACCTCGAGTGCAGCAGGACCCAGGAGAAAGGAGCAGTGACCCCACTAGAGACTGACCCAGACTAGCCTCTGAGTTCCCAGGAGTCTCCATCAGAGGCATGGGTCAGCGGTGGCATGATCACAGAGAACAAATTAAAATGATAACATGGACCACAGCCTTGTCTAATTCAATGAAACTATGAGCCATGCCATGTAGGGTCACTCAAGACAGATGGGTCATGGTGTAGAGTTCTAACAAAATGTGATTCACTGGAGAAGGGAATGGCAAACCACTTCAGTATTCTTGCCTGGAGAACCCCATGAACAGTATGAAAAGGCAAAAAGATACATACTACTATATATATAACAAATAACGAACAAGGACCTATTATATAGCATAGGGAACTATATTCCCTATTTTATAATAATCTATGAGGGGAAAGAATCTGAAAAAAGAATATATATCTATATCTACATCACTTTGCTATATACCTAAAGCTAACACAACATTATAAAACAATTATACTTTAATAAAAAGTTTTTTTAAAAAATTATGTGGAAATACAGAGATCCTAGCCTAGTGAAAATAATCTTGGGCAAAATGATGAAAGTTGAAGGACAACTCTAGAGTAATTAAGATAAGGTGCTAGTTGCATACAAATTGACAATTAGAGACATGGAACAGAAGAGACAGTCCAAAAGTAGAGCCACACTTACACAGTCAGTTGCTTTTTGATCAAGGCCACAAATCATTTCAATGGGGAAAGAAAGGTCTTTTCATAAAGTGGTGCTAGAACAATTGGCTATATTTTTTAAAAAGGAAACTTGACTTATACCTCATAGACCATACAAGTTAAAAAATATTAAGCTTCACAAAGAAATAAATAATAGGAAAAACCAGTGTGAATTTAGGGATAGGCAAAGATTTTATAAACAGGACCCAGGTGTATAGGTAGGACTTTTCATAAAAGAAAAATGTGATAAAATATAGTTTATGAAAGCCTAAACTGTGTGCTCAATAAATACATTAATAAAGTAAATGACTGAGTCATAGATTAGGAGAAAATACTTGATAATACATATGTCTAACAAATTACATGTATTCAGAATATATATACTGCAAAAAGATCCAACCAGCCCATTCTAAAGGAGATCAGTCCTGCTTGTTCATTGAAAGGACTGGTGTTGAAGCTGAAACTCCAATACTTTGGCCACCTCATGCGAAGAGTTGACTCATTTGAAAAGACCCAGATGCTGGGAAGGATTGGGGGCAGGAGGAGACGGGGACAACAGAGGATGAGATGGCTGGATGGCATCACTGACTCGATGCACACGGGTTTGGATAGACTCCAGGAGCTGGTGATGGACAGAGAGGCCTGGCATGCTGTGATTCATGGGGTTGCAAAGAGTCGGACACAACTGAGTGACTGAACTGAACTGACAATACATAAACTCCTATAATTCAATAATAAAAAGACAAACAACCCAATACAAACAGGTGGAATATTTAAACAGTTACTTTACAAAGGAATGCATATGAATGGCCAGTGAGAAAATGAAAAAATGTACAGCATCATTAGTCATAGGAGAAATGAAAATTAAAACTGCAATGAAATGCCATTACATACTGAGCAGTATAGCTAAGGTTAAAAAACATGAGAGACAACAAACACTGGCTGAGATGAGAGCAATCAGAACTTTTATATAGCAGAGTGCAAAATTATCCAACGTCTTTAGCAATGGGTCTGGTAATTTTTCATAAAGATAAGGATATTCCTGCCCTATGAACTAGTGGTTCATCTTCTAGAAAGGTTTCCATGAGAAACAAAAATATTATGTCCACAAAATGAGTTGTACAAGAATGTTAATAGTTTTACTAATAGAAGCTGGAAGCTGGAAGAAGCCCAAGTATCTAGCAATGTGATATGGATTAAAAATTTTGTCATAGAAATTAAAAGTCACATAGCAACAGAAATAAAGATACTACTGTTTCTTGGAATAGAATGGATGAATCTCAAAAACCTTATATTGAGCTAAATAATCCAAACACAAAATGGTAGAAACTATATTATTACATTTATGTGAAGTTCTGAAGAGGTGAAATTAAGAGAACAGTTTGTGCTTGGGTTGAAATAAGAGGGGAGGAGCAAGAGAATCTTTCTGGCATGAAGATTTTATTTGATATCTTGATAAGATCCAGATTTTATAGCAGTATGCTGGCTGATAAACTGACTCAGCAGCAAAGAGCCCCAGTTTTTAGCATCTGTAGATTTTTCTTTTGGTATTAATACTCCTACAAATGGTTGAATAGCTGACTTACAGAAATTTTATATAGATCAGTCCTTGTAATGTGGTTCTAGCATGCTGCTGAATATTGATATGTGCAGTCAGCCAAGGTCATCAAACCATATCCATACATTTCACTGCATGCAAATTACACCTTAATAAAATTACACCTTAATAAAAAAATACGAGAACATAAGAATTTATCAGCTCTACAAAAGACTCTAGCTAAGCACAATTGTCCTAACAAGCCACACTTTCAGTTTAGCTTCTCTTTTCTTATTGTTTTGATAGAACCTCTTAGAATATAGTTACTTTATATTGTTTGCCTGTTCTCTAAGAACATTGAATGGTTATTAAATATTAGACTTTATATCCAAGTGAAAGTGAGTCATTCAGTCGTGTCCGACTCTGTGACCCCAGGGACTATGAAGTCCATGGAATTCTCCAGGCCAGAATACTGGAGTGGGTAGCCTTTTCCTTCCCCAGGGGATCTTCCCAACCTAGGGGTTGAACCAAAGTCTCCTACATTGCAGGCGAGTTCTTTACCAGCTGAGCCATAAGGGAAGCACAATAATGTATTAAGTAAGTATGCTATTCACCCCCATTAAATTTTAATAAAGTAGAATTAACTTACTGAAATAATGTTCTAATGTCACAGTAAGTTGGGAATTGCAGAGGCAAGCCACAAATATCAGGATGCAAACCAAAGACAGGTGGGCATGAAACAATTCTGATGGTCATAAGGCAATCAAATGTGTTAAGTAATTCTACATAGATGCTAAATATTAAAAGTTAATATTTGAGAACTCTGGGGTTTTCATGTTATTGTTTATTTGCTAAGTCATGTCTAACTCTTTTCTGACCCTTTGGACTATAGTCTGCCAGGCTTCTCTGTCCATAAGATTTCCCAGGCAAGCCTACTGGAGTGGGTTGCCATTTCCTTCTCCAAATGTTCAAGTGGATATGTCCAAATACCAGGATCTGCCTGTCTTCATACTAGTTCAGAGGACCAACACAAGCAGGTAATCCATGATTTTTGTTGACTGAGTCTAATTAGATGGGCACATAGATGGTTCTGTTAGGAATTTCAATGGCTATACTCAGGGACCAAACACCATTTGTTTACTGGAGTTAAATTTTCCTGAAGTACCTTTTGCTCAAGGTATTCAGGAAAGACCATGTGCAAGCTGAAATTACAAAGAAAACCACTGACAGAGTGAACATAACAGCAGATGCACAAAGAGGACAAGAAACACTATGAGTTGAGGTTCAGACACCACTTGGATGATAATAACTGCAGGTACCATCTATTGCGCCATTACTTTATACCAAGTTTTGTTATTCGCAAACTTTTTCAATCATTTGGGCCTCCTTGATGGCTCAGTGGGTAAAAAGAATCTGCCTGCAATGCAAGTGACACAGGAGAGGAGGGTTTGATCTCTGGGCCTAGAAGATTCCCTAGAAAGGGAAATGGCAACACACTCCAATATTCTTACCTAAAAAATTCCCATGGACAGAGGAACCTGGCGGGCTACAGTCTAAAGGCTCACAAAGAGTTGGACACAGCTGAACAACTAAGCACTGTATTCAGTCATTACAAGATTACAGAGATATTTCAGTTAGTCAAGACCAAGTGTTGAGATCTGGCAGAAGCCATGACAAGCTTCAAGGACTAAAGTAGCCAGAGCTACAATCACAGGAAAAGCTGGGTCACTGCCCAGAAGGAGCTGAGATCATCATCCCCCTGTCCTTGAGACTCAGCCAGTCAGCATATTCCCCATAGGCTGGTTAGAGCTGGCCCAGATAACATGAAAAGTCCCTTAAGTGAGCCCACATGCACAAAATTTAGCCAATTAGTAGATGCCAAGAACCCCTTGCAACCAATCCACCCTTGCCAACTCCCTGTCTTTGTCCAAAACCTATAAATACTACTGCAATCCAGGCCTCGGGGCTCTTGTCAAGACTCCATTGTGCTGGATGAGACAGGAGCCCTAGCTCAAGCTAGAAATAAAACCTCTTTATGCTTTGCATTGCTGTGGATGTCTTATTCTCTCAGTTTTGGGGACTCGGACTTCGGGCATAACATTTGGAGGCTCGTCTGGGATCCCTTTAACTGGGAGAAATAACACTCTTCCGGTAGAAGGGGTTTCCTCACTAGGAGGAAGAGGTACCTGAACACCGGTGACAGGCTTGGATAAGCCCAGCATGAGACCGAGTTCTGGCATCGGGCTGGAAAGGCGGCTGGTGCCAGGTAACAAGTCCAGCGTGAGACCAAGTTCCAGCATTGAGCTGTGAAGGTGGCTGGCAAGTAGCTACTTAAGTTGCTTAGGTGGCGTGAGACCGAGCTCCAGCATCGGCCTGGAGAGGTGGCCATTTTAGTGAGCTTCTCACAGGGTGCAAGATCTATTGTTATTGGTGAAAAAGCCTATAATCAATTATGGTTATAAAAATCATCAGACCAAAATCAGTGAGAACAGATTCTCAGTTTTGGGGACTCGGACTTCAGGCATAACACAAGGAAAGCAGAGTCATTGTAAGTATTAAGGAATGCAGGTTTGTTATATGAATTATCCTTGGAACAAACTGGGAGGAGGCAGGAAAGTGAAAGCCTGGAAGACAAGGGTGGGAAGGAATGAGAGAAACCACTGCTAACGAGCCAGCCTGATGCCTGGCACAGGCGGGCAAATCAGAGCATGACGATAAATGCAAGAAGCCTAACTACCATATCTGCCACTAAAGCAGAGTTGCAGGAAGTGGAAGTGAAATTGTTTGTCCCTCAGTTGTGTCTGACTCTTTGCGACCCCATGGACTGTAGTTTGCCAGGCTCCTCTGTCCATGGGATTCTCCAGGCAAGAATACTGGAGTGGGTTGCCATGCCCTTCTCCTGGGGATCTTTCTGATCCAGAAATCAAACCTCCTGCACTGCAGGCAGATTCTTTACCATCTGAGCTACCAGGGGGTTTGCTTTCTGGGAAACTGTAGCTTCTCTGTAGTTCCTGCTTTTGTGAGTCCACAGCCAAGCACTTGGTTGCTGGCCTGCTACCACTGTTGGTAGTCAAAGCCAGTCACTAGTAAGAGGAGTTAGCTGTGGAATGGAGGATTGTGAGGGCACACTGACACTGCCAGGCATTTCCACACTCATTCACTATGATGTCAGATCATGCTGATCTTCTGAAAGGAATGACCTCTGCTTCACTTCACCTTCCTAATCCCAAGCATATTTCTCTTTTGACCAACTCTAACCATATTGTGAAGACGATCTTAGGAAATACAGATCTTAGCTTTAGCCAAGTATAAACAGAACAAAGTCACACAATATAATTTCCCAATTTACAGATAAGAAAAAGAAAGATCAAGCTGGTGATAACTATTTGCCCAGGTTGTTATACACTTCACACTGTATATCCAGGTGCATCTGATGCAAGCTGTTTCTTAGCAGCACTCTATGGCTATCTTCATGGATATTTCCTTCAAGGGCTTTGTGGTTCCAGGTCCATGTTGCCACATTCGACCTGTTTTCTTGAAGGATTTATGTACTTTTATAACCAAGCAACCTTGTGTATAGTTTTAGTGAAGATTAAATGAGGTTGTATAGAAAAGTGTATTTAATAATACATTGCCTATGAGCTCTTGGTAGCTTGTGGCGATTGGTGTAATGATATCTCTGATAATGATGAATAGTCTTTACCTTCAGGCAGCTTAATAAAGGAAAAGGCATGAGCCAGAGATTCTGGACAAAAGTTTAGCTTTGCTATTTAATCTCTGCTGTAGTCAAGACCTGTGAATTTCACTTTTTAAAAAAAAACCCCTAAATGAGAATAATACTTTTTCTCTGACAAGTTTCCATGATTTTTGTGAAGATAATATATACATACATATTTGTGTATATCTGCATATTATATATATATATATATATATATGTTATTTTGTTGCCACAGTGTCCCCTCTACCTTTGAGAGTGGTTTGGCCCCTTCTTTTTTAGAGTTAAACCTCTAACTGTAACAATCTCTATTATCCAGGGAGGTTTTGAAGAAAACATAAGGAAAATGTGTACAAAATTTAATCTACAAACCAAAATAAAGCAATATGATCACTGGATCACCTCCCTTTTGGTGACTTCCTTTAGAAAACATTAAAAAGGTAAGCTTGTTCCTGTGCCCACCTAGCCCCACTCAGTCTATTCCCACCCGACCCTGCAAAAGCTTTGAGCTGGGCTATCTCTGCAAATCCTCTGAGCCATTGTCACTGTCTCCATGTTCTGCCCCCTCACCTGGGCAGAGGGAGATTTCAGGGTTGTTATCTCTGAGTTTCACGTTCCTTGAAGGAAGCTGTATTTCTAATCTTCAGCGTGACAACCTTTTGCTTACCCTGTTAGATAAAAATCACAGGCCCCCTTATCAGCACAGAGCTGAGAGGAGGCTTGCAAATTGAATATAGACTTTACCTGTGAGTGGCATGAAAACTCAACCAAAACTAGTGCATCCTTGCATGTAGCATTCATTGCCAGTACGGTGTTTCTCCAACCACAGCTCACACCAGTATTTGGAAGGCAATTATGCTTCCTTCAAATTAAGAACTTAGCAACAGCTCCACTCTAGAGGATTTACAGAAGAAAGTAATTTACACTGCAATCTTTGTTGTGGTTTAAAAAAAAAAAGGCAAAGGAAATGCATGGGATATTACCTCATCACAGACAGCCAAGCATTTTTACCTGGGCTGTTTTTCCTATGAAAAGAACTGAAATACCACCCAGACTAGCATCCAGTGTGTCTCACGTCTCTTAACAACGTGTGCTGCCATACTCTCCACACTCTGCAGGGCAGTACATGATACGGTAGAAAGTATGTGGATTATTTTTTGACCAGTTCGATTGAATTCCTGGATCCAATCTTCTTTTCTGTTTAATTTTGTGTTTATTCTTACTTATGCTTTCCTTCAGAAAACACTGCCAACTTCAGAGTTTCCATCTTTTTGAAATACACATATATATAGATATTCTGATAAACATTAAGAGCTGAATATGTCTTTGCTTCCTCCTTTTCCTGCTCTCCTTCTAGAGCTGTAAATGGAGAGACCAGCTTTGTGAACTGGTAATTGGCTTGCACTCAATAACACCCCAGGAACCTCTGAGAAGTTTCTTAAGAACCCTTTTAAACCTGAGTCTCTGGACTCAAGACAAAGGCTCAGAACAGCAAGGATTCTGTAGCTACATCTCTGTGTGATGATATTGAATGCAGACCAAAGACAGCAGGCTGTGCTGATCATTAAATATGCACCTATAAGCACGAAAATTAGCTCGGGTCATAACTGAAATTCCCAGCAGTCCCCAGTCCTTCTGAAAGAAGAATGGATTATCAAATCTTCTCCAAATAGAAAGAGGAGTCAGGTGTTAGGTACCTGAGCTAATTACCTAAGATCACCTGAGGCTAAATCAAGTGTTTTCTGATTAGCAGACAGTGCAACAGCTCTAATCTAATAAATTGACGATCAGGGAGGATCCTCAGAATGAGAGCTGTAAGAGGGAGAAATGTCCTTTTTCTGTCTAAGACCATGCTGAGGACTGCCATCATCCAGGCCTCCTTTGTCTGGATTCGTAGCACCTGGAGGAAAGCTAAGAATACACACGTTTGCCTTTGAGACTCACCTGAATTGAAGGGGTTAGTTAGTCTGGAGCTCTGAGGCCTCTTCAGGAGGTTTCAAAAGGAGAGTAATTAGCTTGCAGTGAGATGTCTAGGAGCTCAGAAAAGGGAGTGGACGACTCTTACTGTATGGCTCTCACCTGCTGCACTGATTTGTCCTGCATTACCTTCCTCCTGCTAAGTCACTTCAGTCATGTCTGACTCTGTGCAACCCCATGGACTGCAGCCTACCAGGCTCCTCCGTCCATGGGATTTTCTAGGCGAGGGTACTGGAGTGGGATGCCATTGCCTTCTCCGCATTACCTTCCTGGGGGCAGGCAATCCATTTCCATCTTTCAGCATCACTGGGCCCTGCTTTATGATGGCGGGACTGTGAGTGTACAATCCACCTTTTTGCAGGAAAAAAGATAGACTTGCTCCTTCTTTTCGTTCTCCTATTCTTGTGATTGTCACACCATCACCCTGGAGGCAGCAGTTTCTTCGATAGAAGCAGCTGCATCCGCTTTTTGGTGTTTCCAGCATTCACAGAAATAGCCTCATTGAGCCCTCTTAAAGATATCCAGAGCAGCATCACCCCACAGGACCCCTCCTAGTATCCTGAGCTACGAGCACATGCCAAGTTTCAACTCCAAGTAGTCCCTCCTTCAGGCTTTATTAAGTCTTACCTCTTGCTTTTGTTGCACAGTCCAGAGTGGCTGCTTCCTGCAGTTATTTCCTTAGACTTCTCTCCATTTTTTACCCTTTTTGTCACCTAGCTGGATGAATTCTAGTTAACTGTGTTGTATAGTAAATTACTTCCATTAAAATTGCTATGTGATTTCTATATCCTCTCACATTTATAGAAATCGGTACCCAAAAAACCCAGACCACCCAAGACAAGGTTGTGATTGGTTTGGAAGTGCCCTTGAATTTGAATGCAGAGTTAGGCACCTTGCCAGCAGGAAATGAGATGCTAGTAATGCATGGCATGCAGTGGCATCACAATTAATCAAGCTGTCACATGCACTAAGTGGTAATAATTGTGCCTACTGAATAGTTCTGCTCCTGATGGGACCCTAAATGATATAGTTTATTTTGAGAGTCTCTTCAATAGGAATTTTACCTGCCTATGACTTTCCTTGGCTTTCAGAATAAAATCCAAACTTTATCTCATGGCTTTTATTCTCCATGTCCCTTTCCAACATTGGATCCTACACATTTCCTTACAAACCTTCAGTCTTCCTTCTTACCCTAAGTTTTACCCCACCAAAGGGCCTATGCCATAGTGGTTCCCTCCAGCTGCAATGCTCTCTAGCTGATCTTTGTACAGCTGGCTTATTCTCATTATTCAGAATGTAGCTCTAAGGTCACTTTATTGGAAAGTCCTTCCCTGACCAGACAACTGCTGGAAAACATGGTCAGCACTTTTTCACTTGAATATTACTCAAATTAACTGAGTAAAAATAGAAAGCTATCATTGTATTTCAAACAAAATTACAAATAAGTAATGTAGACAAGAACATACACCTGTTAATCATTGTTTAAATAACTGAAATGCCTATTTAGTTTCAGATAAATGAAATTAAATGAGCTTCCCTGGTAGCTCGGCTGGTAGAGAATCTACCTGCAATGCAGGCAACCCCAGTTAGACTGATAGGTTGGGAAGACCCCTGGACAAGAGCATGGCAACCCACTCCAGTATTCTCACCTGGAGAATCCCCAAGGACAAAGGAGCCTGGAAGGCTACGGTACACAGTGTTGCAAAGAGTTGAACACAACTGAATTACTAAGCACAGGAAATGTTCTTTTGGAGCTTCCCAGGTGGCATTCATGGTAAAGAACCCACCTGCAAATGCAGGTGACAAAGAGAAGTCGGTTTGATCCCTTTTACTTTATGTATTGCATAAAAACTTTCCTTTTTTTTTTTTTTTGGAGAGGACAGGTGATCAATAAATAAACAGCACTGAGAAATCAACAATGCCTATCAGATCTTTATCAACTTGCCATGTCTTCCAACATTTGCTCCTGTCATTCTTCCAGAACAGAATTGAGCCCATTAGGAATGCTTGTTGAACTTGTAAGTATGTAGAATTAGTGTTGGTTAGAATTCTATAAGAACTGTGCAATTTCAAAAGTTGGGGAATTCCCTGGTGGACCAGTGGTTAAGAATCTGCCTGCCAACGCAGGGACATGGATTTATCCCTGGTTCCAGAAGATTCCATTAAGCCTATGTGCCACAACTAGTGAAGCCCATGTGCCCAGAGCCCCTGCTCTGCAACAAGAGAAGCCACTGGAACCAGAGTCCTGTACACCACAAGGAAGAGGACCACCCCACTGAAACTAAGACAAAGTCTGCACAGCAGAGATGACCCATTGCAGTCAAAAAATAATAATGAAATAAAATTCTTAAAAAGTTGAAAAGTTAGAAGTAAAAAATAACACTAAGAAAATATGGCAAAGCTAAGTATTTGGATAGGCAAACTTGAAAGAGGTCTTTAAAATGATGAACTGTTAGCAAAAAACACTTGGAATTAACTACCCCTTTCCTAACAGGACGGGTACATATTTAAAAAGTAGGTGAATTTGAAGATGCTCTTTTAACATTAATATGAAAAGAAATTTGTCCACTGCTGGATAAGTATTAACAAGAGAAGGGATGGGAGTTAACATTAGAGAATCTTGTTGGTTCTGACAGCTCCCGACACCCTCTGGAAGCCCCAGCACTACCCAGAAGTCCCTGGCAGCCCTTCCAGATGTCTATCACACTCCAAACATCACAGTGGTAGAAAACACTTGGAATCCTGCAATTGACACAGCTGGGGGAAGCTGGAAGCAACAAAAAACAGAAACACGGGGAAGTTGGCAATTAAAAAAGGAAAGCTCAGATTTCTTGGCAGGTGTTGGTTAGATGATATATGGTAAGAAATTCCTTATTCATTCCAAAGCCCAAATGCTCAGCCAGGCTGCCTTCTATTCTGCCAAAAAGGCAGAATGGCGTTCATGGAAAGATTTTCTTTTCTTAATTCTGGAAGATTTCTAAAGACATACGGCTGTGATTCACTCTTCCCACAACTCCTAGATTCAACTTAGAGTATCTTAGAGCTGTTACATAAACTTCCTGTATTACATCACTTTGTATACATTAGAAGCATAGGTCATTTAAAGGACATGTGTAAAAATGCTGATAAGATACTGAAAATACTGACTTAATTCTCCACCAGGTACTTGCCACCACCATACATATGCACACTTTCTATGCTTTATAATTAAATTATCTAAAAACAACTTCCATATTGGCTACTTTGCTTGGTATGGAACAGATTTAACCCAAGGTCTTCCTTCCATACAGTCTGATTGAATTGAATTTGGATTAGACTTAAAAATTACTTCTGAGAAAAAACTCTCATGAGCAAAAATAAAAAGAGACTCCAGCTATATTTAAAAATATATATAGTTATAAAATAGAAGAAGGCTCTTGAGAGTCCCTTGGACAGCAAGGAGATTAAACCAGTCAATCCAAAAAGAAATCAATCCTTAATACTCATTGGAAAGATTGATGCTGAAGCTAAAGTTCCAGCACTTTGGCCACCTGATGCTAAGAGCTGACTCCTTGGAAAAGACACTAACGCTGGGAAAGATTGAGGGCAGGAGGAGAAGGGGACGACAGAGGATGAGATAGTGAATGACATCACCGTCTCAATGGACATGAGCTTGAGCAAACTCTGGAAGATGACGAAGGACAGGAAAGCCTGGCATGCACAATCCATGGAATCACAAAGAGTCAGACACAATGAAGCGAGTGACTGAACAATAACAAAAATAAAATAGGAGAGATTTATATCTCTATTAGGCTTATTTCTAGCTGACAATATTCCATCCTATTTAACATGTAAGACCCATTTTCAAAAGAGAAAACTTCCATGGGAAAGGCAAGGGTAAGGAAGAGTTTGGTTGTCTCTAGCACATTATCTTTGAGTCACCTGTTTTCTCTTTGTTCTGCAAAGCCAGGGTACTTGTGTTTTCAAAGTTAATAGAGACAACAATTTAGAAGCACTTAAACCATCCACTCTTGATAGAAGTGAAAGAGTGAAAGCTCAACATTCAGAAAATGAAGATCATGGCATCTGGTCCCATCATTTCATGGGAAATAGATGGGGAAACAGTGGAAACAGTGTCAGACTTTATTTTGGGGGGCTCCAAAATCACTGCAGATGGTGACTGCAGCCATTAAATTAAAAGACACTTACTCCTTGGAAGAAAAGTTATGATCAACCTAGACAGCATATTCAAAAGCAGAGACATTACTTTGCCAACAAATGTCCATTTAGTCAAGGCTATGGTTTTTCCAGTGGTCATGTATGGATGTGAGAGTTGGACTGTGAAGAAAGCT
>SJYC01082245.1:0-25523 GCA_006408675.1 Madoqua kirkii | reverse complement strand
GTCCCCTTCTTCTCCTGCCCCTAATCCCTCCCAGTTCAGGGTCTTTTCCAATGAGTCAACTCTTTGCATGAGGTGGTCAAAGTATTGGAGTTTCAGCTTTAGCTTCAGTCCTTCCAATGAACACCCAGGACTGATCTCCTTTAGGATGAGCTGGCAGAGGGAGTACCTATGGACAAAGCTAAATCCCACCTAGGGAAATGAGTACTGGTAAAAATATGGAGATGAATAGCTGCTGGCTTCCCTCACAGGAGGGGAGCTCGTTCCTGTTCACAGAGCACTTTCACACACATAGTATCAAGTGAGCCATATAATAGGATTTGAAGAGGATGCAGTATCATTTACATTTTATCAATTATTTAACAGCGTTCCAAGAAGCCAAGTCATTTGCTTAAGGTCAGTTAGCTAGTGCAGACCAAGAACTAGAAGTCACCTCTGCTGACAACTAACTCAGTTATTTTGAAACAGGTATTTCATCCCTCTGATTTCAAGCCTCCAAAACTTGCTCTGCTGGATCAGTCCTAGGGAAGGTGCTGAAGAAAGAGGAAAACAAATGAGTGTCTTTTGATACCAGCTCTTCCTTCAGTTACTGTCTCATGACTTTGCTCACCTCCTCTGTAGAGCATCATGAGAGCCTTATCCACACTGTTTATCTCTCCTTTTTCATCTCTTGGTGTCTATTAATTGTAACCTAGTTAGGCTTTAGTCAGCACTGTGCTGAACAGGTCTGGAAAGTTCACTGCGGTAGCCAGCCTCCAAAACAGCCTCCATATTCCCCAAATTCTGCTCTCTAGTTCCTGCGTCACGTTTCGAGTTGTGCCAAGGTTGGTCTGTGTGACTGATAACACACAGGGGAATTGTGGCGTATCGCTTCTGAGATTAGGCTGTAAGGACCGTGGCTTTCGTGGGCAAGAGTGTTCCCTCTTTCTCTCTTGGATCATTCCCTCTGGGAGAAGCCAGCTGTCACGGTGTGAAAACACTCAGCCCATATGGAAACTTCCCACACGAGGAGGAGCAGGTAGCAAGGAGCTAAGCCTGCAAGTGGCCTGGTGAGTGAGCAGCACGTCGGATCGTCCTCAGAGAACCCTCAGATGACTGCAGCCCCAGCCGATTATCAATCAAAACTACAACCGTAGGAGAGACCTTGAGCCAGAGCCACCCCGCTGAACAGCTCTCAGATTCCTGGCTCTTGAAAAAAAAAATGTGTAAAAAAAACAAATGCTTTATTTATCTCTCCTTTTTCATCTCTTGGTGTCTATTAATTGTAACCTAGTTAGGCTTTAGTAAGCACTGTGCTGAACAGGTCTGGAAAGTTCACTGTGGCAGCCAGCCTCCAAAACAGCCTCCATATTCCCCAAATTCTGCTCTCTAGTCTGTGTCACATTTTGAGTCGTGCCAAGGTTGGTCTGTGTGACTGATAACACAGGGGAATTATGGCGTATCGCTTCTGTGGCTTTCGTGGGCAAGAGTGTTCTCTCTTTCTCTCTTGGATCACTCACTCTGGGAGAAGCCAGCTGTCACGGTATGAGAACACTCTGCCCATATGGAAACTTCCCACACGAGGAGGAGCAGGTAGCAAGGAGCTAAGCCTGCCAGTGGCCTGGTGAGTGAGCAGCACGTCGGATCGTCCTCAGAGAACCCCCAGATGACTGCAGCCCCAGCCGATTATCAATCAAAACTACAACCTTAGGAGAGACCTTGAGCCAGAGCCACCCCACTGAACAGCTCTTGATTCCTCTCAAAAAAAAAAAAAAAAAAGTGTAAAAATAACAAATGCTTGTTGTCTTTAGTTTCCAGGTTTTAGTACCCCAACCTCCTTCCCATATAGCCCATCTGGGCACCTTGTCTGTACCTTTTTTCCTCTTGAGCTTCTGTGGTTGATCTTGATACTTCATATTTACTTGGAATAAAACATTAATGAGTCAAGAGCCTCACCAAGTTTGTTTTTTTCCTAAACTACACCCTTGTCTATGGATGGCTGTATAAGTCAATAATAAATTTTTGAATGCCTCTTTGTTGCAAAATGTCTCATTTGTTTTCGCTTGGTTATTCATGATTATTCAAGATTCAACTCCAGCATGTTCTCTTTAAGGAAGCCTATTTTGAAATCCAATCCTGGGATTTTGTTCTGTTTGCATAGCACAGCACCCTATGTATTCTGATTACATTCACTTATCACATTTAATTGAAATTCTCTGTATATGTCTTTGTGTTTCTTTCACTAGTCCTTCTTCTCACAAAAGCAGAGGTCCTCATGTATCGCCACTGTAGCAACATCCTCTGGTTTACTTCCTACCTCATACTCAACATTGATGATCTCAGCTGAATGACATTTTTGTAAGCTAGACTAATAAATTCGTTTTGCACAGCTGTAGGTGAATACCGCAGATTTGAATAGTACAACTTCAGGTTTAGTAAATCTCAGAACAAGGGCCAACCGGGATATACTAGATCATAATGTAAGGTCCTTTTCTTAGTATATGATGCATGATACATGTCCTCATTCATGTCTGACTCCTTGCGATCCCATGGGCTGTAGCCCGCCAGGCTCCTCTGTCCATGGAATTTTCCAGGCAAGAATACTAGAGCATGTTGTCATTTCCTTCTCCAGGGAATCTTCCCAACCCAGGGATCAAACCCACATCTTGTGTATCTCTTACATTGGCAGGCAGGTTCTTTACCAGCTGAGCTAGAACCAAAAAAATTGAAGGTATTGCCCTCAACTACTCCGTCATCTAAATCCTATTGAATTTGCAAATAATCAATAACCCTCTGATAATAAGTTACTAAATTTGACTCTACTCTTGTGGGCACAGAGAGATTAAGTAATTCTACTCCAGCAATCCAGCTATTAGAGGAGAAGAGAAGGGAGTAATCAGGAGTAATCGATGTGGCTCTCATTTCTAATAGCCCAACGGGCACTATTAGAATAAAAGACCCACAGAGAATATAGCCGCAAGTGGTGGTAGAAATGAGGTAGAACAATAGAGACTCTGCCAGTCTTCCCTATCCTCACCAGAAACTCCAAAGTTTAAAAAGAGTTGTAGAGTTGTTTTCTTAGTGACATACAAGCAATCTAGAAAAATTGCCCTTTTTCATGCTCTAGAAGTCAGAGGAATCTCTTCAAACTTATATCAGATTAGGGAAAGCAATGTAACATGGGACAATGGATAAATACTGGTTTAGAAATACAGAGACTTGGGCTGGATTCCCAGCTTCACCATTTATTAGCTTTGTGCCTGCATGGAGATCATGCAGGTCACATATTTTCACACATTTTCTTGGATATCTAACTTTTTCTTTCTATAACAATGTGTTATAGTAGTGTGTATATGACCATCCCAAACTCCTTAAATATCTCTTCCCCCTATACACTGCTATATTTTAAATTAATAACCAACAGGGACCTACTGTATAACACAGTGAACTCAACTCAATAATATGTGGCAGCCTGGAGAGGAGGAAAGTTTGGGGAAGAATGGATATATGTATATGTATGGCTGAATTCCTTTGATGTTCACCTGAAATTATCACAGCATTGTTCATCGGTATACCCCAGTACAAAATAAACAGGTTTTAAAAAAGAGAAGGAAAGTATTATAGTATTTCCTGTACTATCATCCTGAAAGGGAGTTTGTGAGGATCAAGTGAGTTGGTATATTAAAAAATTTTAGTATCTATGAGGCATTCTTTGTAACATTATGGATTGAAACGTCACACTGAAATCTTCACCAAGTATAAACTTTCCTGATATCAACTCATCTATCTCTTTATATTCAGCTCACTGCTTTCTCCCTGGAACTCTGCATCCCAGCTATATACATATACATGAAGGGAAGCATGACATTTTATACAACACAGATAGCAACAAATACACAAAATAGTTTTGTAAACTGTTATGGTCTCTTTTATGTCTCATTCCCACACTCAATTTTCCCTATGGCCAGAACAATGTTCCTACCTCACTTTCTTTCCATGGCATTCTAACCTTATCTGGGAAGCATTTTTGTGTCCCCAATTCATTTACGTATCCCATCACTGAGTCTCTGTATTTCCCTTGCTCTATGTTCTTAAATTCATTTCCGGTTATACTTGATTCTTTCCTTGTTTGTACTAGTCTGGTAATGTCTAATTTGTTACTGACAAATTATCACTATTCTTTTTAACATCTAGAGCATAATCCTGGAGAAAGGCATGGCAACCCAGTACTCTTGCCTCGAGAATCCCTATGGATAGAGGAGCCTGGTGGGCTATAGTCCACGGGGTTGCAGAATCAGACACGACTGAGAAAATAAGCACAGAGCATAATAGTTGCTCAATAAAAACATATTTATTCAAAAATTATTATTTATATCCATATTATCAAATAAATTGTGATCATATCTTGAGTAAGGGGAACTATTATACAGGAACAAATTGCTGGGCAATCAGACCTGAAGATGGTAAATAAAGACAGCAAGCCAAACTGACAGTTACAAGCTACTGTTATAGCAATAGTGTAGGCAAGTGGCAAAAGGTACTCGGACTTCCATATCCCCCACAGAAGAGCACTGCATTGGGGCGGGGGCAGTCTGATGACACTCAGCACAGACAGGTCAGGGGAAGTGTGGAAGACGTATATCTTACTGCTGAAGAACATCTGTTAAGGCTGCTGCCTTTTCATGAATTAGGGGTTAGGGAGTGGAGAGAGGGGAAGGGCTAGGAGTGGAAGAGTACTGAGTCTATTGCAAGAAAGAGAGTGGGGCTAGGAGAGGGTGTTCGTATCCCAGGTCCCAGGTAAGTCCCAGGACCAAGTGTGGGTTCTTGGCTTTGCATAGCAATGAATTCAGGAATGAGGCATACTAAAGGAAAAGAAGGTTTATTCGGGAAGATACACACTCCATAGGCAGAGGGTGAGCCATTTAGGAAGGTGAGAGGCAAGAGGCCCCAGGGCATGGTGTTGTCAGTTTTTGTAAGGATGGGTAATTTCATAGGCTATTGGGAGGACTCCAGCTATTTTGGGGAAGCAGTGGAGATTTCTGGGAACTGGGCCCCACCCATTTCTGGCCTTTTATTGTCTGCCTCAGAACTGTCATTTAGCATATGATGATGAATTATGAGGAGTGTGCGTGTACTGAGGCTCAAGACCTAGCGGAAGTTGACTGGTCTGCCATCTTGGACCTAGATGATGCTAACCAGTTTATGTTGTGTCTTTGGGCTATATCATTCTCTTAATGTTGTCCCCTGCCCCCTTCCTAGCTCAAGTCTAAGTGGAGAAAAGTACCTCAACCAAAGCCCCTGATAAGGAGGCTTCTGAACAGAGGTCCCTGGGCTAGGATTGCAGCAATGCATTTAATCACATTGGTCTGAGGCTGTGTCTTTGACCAAAACTCCCAAGAAATGGACTGCAGTGCATGACTGTGTACCAAGCCTGGCACCTGGGGGGAATTTCTTCCCATGAAGTGTGCTAGGCAAAGCCTTATATTGTTTGTAGTCAGGCCTGAGGATCACACACAGGCTTTTGACCTCAAGTTGGACCCTCGGTTCCACACCTTAATACTTTAGGGACAGTCCAAGTGAGAAGCTTAAGGTGCCTAGTCATAGACTCAGAATCATTAAACATTGAGACTATTGGTCGACTGGCTCAAGGATCTGTCCTTGAGACAGAATTTTTAGCCTATGCCAGGGTCTGGAAGATGGGACAGCTTTCCATGTTGTTTTTGCAATTTCTGATGACAATGATGGTCCATGCATACAAACCCAGTCTTAGGACATCGTCAAATTTCCCTGGGTCTTCCTCTCATGGATCCAGAAGGCAACTGACTGTTCATCTGCTAGCACTGGGGTGGAATATAATTAGGTTTCTAGATTTAACTGGCTCAAGAAGTCTGCTTAGTTAACATAAGGGCTTTTCTGATAAGCATCCACATGGGCAACAGAAACTATGGAAGAGACAAATGTGATTTTTATCCGAACGTCTCATCCCCACAAGGGGCTGGTTTAATATGCCAAGATGTTTTATTAGCACAACCAAAGGACCAATTCATTAGCCTCAGAGCAGAGTCAGGTAGGGCCACAGTTATCCACATTCCCCACTATGATGACCCTAACTGCAAAGTTTTTCCATCAGGCTTTAGTGATGAAGGTGAGCAAAAATGTAGAGATAATATACCTACAACAAAAAAAAAGTAGTGGGAACCATAACAATGGAGACTGTGGGCCCTGAAGGAACCCACTACCCATGGCTGGTCCTGGGCAAGAGTTCCAGTGGTGATGGCCTCAGTTCTAAACCTGGATAGCATAATCTTTTCTCCCCTCACCCTGGTGCCAGAGGATGCAGGGATTATAGTTACCTATGTAACAATGTGCCCAAGGCCCAAGGTCAGCCTAGTCTTGTTTATTTGTGAAGGCTGAAAGGCCTAAATAAAGTTGGCAGGGCTGACACCTTCAGACTCATTGGGTGAGGCACATGGAATAGTATATGTGTCAATCATAGAGGCCCTTCACATAAAAACCATAAAGCAGATGCATGTTGGGCCCCAATGGCCTGGTCCCAGGCCATACATTACCTGGGGGAGGGCATGAGTGGAGAACTGGATGGACCACGCTCAGGGCAAGCAATCAGGCAGCTCTTTCCTAGCTGGGACTCCTGGTGGTGGGGCAGGGTGGGCTAGTTTGGGTGCAGCCTCAGCTTCCATGGGGTGGGGGGAGGGAGGTTGTTGACACTCAAAAGCCCACAGTTAGATGGTACATATTTCCTACCAACAACTAGAGCTGCACAGCTTTGGGTGGGGAAAGCCCTACCCTTACATCGCCTCTCTCTGCTGATGATCTTGGAGGTGAATGTGAGGAGCTTCCGCCCTGTGGCACAATGGAGCCTCAGTGAAGCCAATGGCCCTGTCCAGCTGCTGGACCAAGTGGAGACTGCCCCACCCTGGTTGCCACTGCTGCTGCTGCTGGGAGAGTTGTGCCATCTCGGTGCTGGTGGCCACTCTCAGGGTACTCTGAAGGAAGACCTCTGTAACAACACTGCCCACAAGAGGCTGCACTACTTCACTAAGCTTAACAAGATGACTTCCTTTATCATGTAGGCATGATGTGATGTGGTGGTGGTTTAGTCACTAAGTCGTGTCCAACTCTGCGATCCTATGGACTGTAGCTCACTAGGTTCCTCTGTCCATGGGATTCTCCAGGCAAGGATAATGGAGTGGGTTGCCATTTCCTTCTCCAGGGGATCTTCCCAACCCATCAAACCTAGGTCTCCTGCATTGCAGGCAGATTCCTTATTGACTGAGCTATGAGGGGAGCCTGTGATATGATGTAGAGTAACCAAATCTCTAAGGGCTCTTTGGGCCCCTGAATGAAGCGGTCCTAGAGCACTGCATTCTCTTTCACCAAAGGCTTGAGTCCCAGCAACTTCCGTGCTACCGAGCATCTCACCAGCACCAGGGGCCTGCTGAAAGATAACAACAGCTATTGGACATAACTCAGCTGGGCCTCCACTGCTCTCTGGTCTCCTTGTCAGAGGACCATGAGCAGTTAGGGAGCTGCTCCTTCATGCTCTTGGAGCCTCTTTGTTGGGTTTCTTGTTTGATCCACTGAGTGAGCTCAGGGTATCTAGGGCTAAAGAAAAGGGTTAGCAGTGCCCCTGTGAACTGAAGAGTGTTTGGAAATGGTCTGCTAGCATTGGGGAAGTGCTGTAAGAGCAGGCCTGGGTTTTTGCTCTTCCAAAGTGGCATGGTGCTCAACTGACCATCCTCCTTACTGGGACATTATGTCAAGGTATGAAAGTGGTGACTTAGGGCGATGAACCAAGTCAGCTGAAAGTAATCAGAAAGAGTTCATTCTCTTAGGGTGATAATTCAGGTAAGAGACAGGGAAAAGGGCACTGGCTCCTCAATATTCTATTTTCCCCCATGGAAAGGCACGTGGTCAGATGGCACATGTGCAGATGGGAGATTATCTCACGGCCAAGGAGCATCAAACCGAGATCTCTGCCCTTTTAGGAAGCCAGGGGAGCAGGAGAAGGCAGAGGAAGGGGCTAGAAGTAGAAAGGGACTAGCCAGATGGGAGAAAAGTAACTTGATCAAGGTCCCTGAGAAGGAGGTGGTGCAGGTGCCTCAGCCAGGGCTGCCAGTAGAGTCTCTTTAATGGAGGGACCTGAGTTAGGGATGCTGACATTCTATTCCTAGGAGCACAGCTGGCCTGGAGGGCTGGGGGTCTGAGTCCTTGACTGCAGCTCTTCCCACAAAACTGCAGCCGACTGGCTCTGCACCAAAGCCTGGTGTGTGTTTTTATGGGGGTGGTAGCTTTCCCATGAGGCCCACCACACAAGGCGTTGTAACTGCCTGTGGTCGGGACTGACAGCTCACACGTAGGATTTCCCTGTGGATCCAGACTCCTCATAAACAATATGAGTAGGAACAGATGCATGAATAGACAAAGGTGGAAGTGGCAGGGAGAATTAATTGTTGCAGACAAATCCCAAGCCAGAGACACATGAGGCCTTGCCCCTGATCCATAGCTCATTTCCCTTGTTCAACACCGATATCAATGCATCACACCTATAAATCTAGTTTTTTCTCTTATTCCTGCTTTGTTGTCACTTGGACCAAGAGCAGTAGATAGACAAGTAGAGCTAATACAAGAATGAGGACCAGGAAGCCCCAAAGAGGTCAAGACAAGATCCAAAGTCAAATGAGACACTTATTCTGGGAAGCCCAGAATAGAATACTGAAGTTGTCTGTTATATACCTCTCAAGTTATTCCTACCATTCGCTCCTAAGGAGTATAGTTCCTGACTTCTAACCCACTTCAATCTTCTATCAGAAAAAATTTAAATATGCTTTTGAAGAATGTTGTGCCCAGTAGCACTGAGAGACTGGCCATCTCGTTTTCTTCCCAAAGCAATGCCTGGAGCATTTGCTAGACATTCTAGCAAATGTAACAGGCCATGTGATTACAAATTTAACAAAGAAAGGAGGATGACCCAGCAAGAGAGGAAGAGTGAAGGGATATCATACAGTTTACTGAGAAATGAGCCCCGGCACATTGGTTTTTAATTTTGAAAGCATTGTGTAATGAGCTATATAGATGCAAGTTGGTTTCCTTTCTTGAATTTCTTCTAACTCATTTGTGACTGGTCTCTGCACCCCAGGAGGATAGAAATAACTTTATTTCTGCTGCCTCAGGTTTTCTTTCTATAAATAGTTGGAGAAAAATGGGAAAATGGTGTTCATTTTCTTTATGAAGCTATTGTAGGATTTGTAGCCTTAGAACCCAAGCACTAAGTGACAAGAAGTCAGGGAATACAAAACATCTGCAACCAAATGAAGGTTCTCAGGGGGGATTTGAAAATGAGAGCAACTGAGAAGATAAGAGTTGACAGAAAGAATATCAGTTCCTGTTTTGGTTTTGCTCTGATCATCTCTCTCATCAATTATTTATAGAAGGAAGATCTACATTAAAATTAATCATGAAATTCTGAATTGCTTCTTTACATTAATAATGAAACAACTGCACCCAATGCAAACAGACACCGATAATAGAATATGAAATAATGCTTAACACACAAAGGGAAAGGGCCGATTTAAGTGAAATACCAAGGGGCTAATTACTGTCATGAGGGCTGTGGTCCATGACCCAGATCTAGTCTTTCCCTGTCAGAAAATGTTGCTCTGTTTCATCTGTGGCTGCCATATTTAGAGCTATATTCAGATCTGCCTTGACTAGAGTACCAGGGAGTTTGACAGTAATCTGAATCATAGTAAATGGTCCACGGAGCTTCCCCAGTGGCTTAGTGATAAAGAATCTGCCTGCTAATGCAGGAGATGCAGGTTGATCCTTGGATCGGGAAGATCCCCTGGAGAAGCAAGTGGCAACCAGCTCCAGTATTCTTGCCTGGGGATTCCCATGGATAAACAAGCCTGGCAGGCTACAGTTCATGGCTTCAAAAATGAGTCAGGCAAGACAGTGACTAAACAACAACAAAAATAGGCCAATAGAATATTAAGGTGATACATGGCCATAATCCTCAGCCTGACAATCTGGTGAATACAATTCTGAGATGGAATGCTTCTCCTTTCCACCTCTTCTGATCATCCAGTATGAGGTCTACACATCATTCTATGTCTCCCACGTGATCTCATCCTTGGTCATCTCTGCTCACAAGGACCTTCTCTTTTTAAAATTCCTATAGTATGTTTGCCCTGTCACACTTCAGCATTTTGCAGTATGGTATCTTGAAGTTCTAGCTGCTACTGGCACTAGATCTTCTTATTTCACCCTAAGGTATGTTTTTAGATGTGGTCTCTGTTGTCAAGATTTTCCCCCAGTTGAGGCAGATTTCCAATCATCTCTTTTTCTGACTGTGCATTAAGGCATTTCTGTGGTCCTGGAAAAGGGCTCAAGGTAGTGGGTCTATGGTAACTCTGAACCTCAATTTGACAAGAATTGAAGAACACAGAGATTAGGTAAAAAGAAAGTAGAAAAAAGAGGCAAGGTGGCATACCAGGAAGTGAACAGAATTTCCACAAACAGACCAGAGTTTAAATCTAGTTTTAATCACTTGCTACTTAGGCAATCTAGGGCTAGTCATTTAATTATACTGAAACTTGGTTCCTCCTACATAGAATAAGGAGCAAAGCACTGGTGCCTAGTCTCACAGACTGCCTGAATTGGTGAACATTATTATTATTTTTTTGTGTGTTGTACATAGCCTCTTGCAGTTACCTAAGAGCCTCTTTGGCATTGTAGGTAAGGACACAGACTCTGGGTCACAACATGTGGATTTAAATCCTGGTTCTGCAACATCCTACTATGACATTAGTCTCTTGGTGGCTTAGTTCCCTAATTTGCAAAATAGGGAAAATTCTGGTATCTCACACGAATACTTGTGGAAATTAAAAGATTTTCCTCTGTGTAGTACATGAGAAACTGTCAGTAAGCAAGCACCAAATAAATGCTGACTGTTACTGCTTTAGACAATAAACAGAAACATGCTTGGATAGCTTTTAAGGTATACAAAGTGAGGCACAGAATGAAGTCTCAGCAGATTGTAACACCACTGCCAGTATTACTGATCCAACAAAGTTAAGAGACAGGCTAAGTATATAGGATGATAGTTTCAGATTTGTGTTTCTGGTGAGCAGAACCTTAAGAACGCTGCTGTTTTTCTCAATGAATGCTTTCTTTAAATAATTACTTGAAAACATTCTATGGTGGGACCTGTTATTTTACTCTCTGTGTACTATACTACAATCACGCACACTTTATCAGCCAGTGGTCAGAAGACCTAAAATGTCCTTAAAAGCCATTCCTCGTTTAATACATAAGATTGAGGAGGAACTGAGGAAGAACATTTAATGATTTACCCAAATCCAGAGTTACCTAAAACTAAATGTCTACCTCCAGTCAGCAATCACATATTTAGTGATCGAATCCCTTAAGGGTGAGAAAAAGTGGCTGTGATGAGATAAATCACAAACGCTTTCTCAAAGATGAGTGGTTCTTCTACATGTTATGACCCTTGTGGAAAATACTGATGGCCACTGGGCTAATCCATGGTCCAGTACAAACAAGTTTTCTATGTTCTTTTTGGTGAAGCTCCCCTGTTGTCCTGCTTTTGTATTGTAGTGGGAGCCATAGGATGCCAGCCAGGGTAGGCATCAACATGAAAGATGGTCCACACTGGATGTTATACAGAAAAAGATCAAAGGTGCCATCAACCCTTCTTTTGGAGTTCCCATGAACCTATATCCGTCCCCATCCATCTGTTCACGGTGGTTGCAGTAAAAGTGCAGAACTCTGCCAAAAGGCAGACAGAATCCTAATTCTTTCCCAGAAGTTTTACAACTACTCTTTGAACGATGCCCATAAACATAGCAACTGTCAGAAGCATGTAAATCAGTTCTAAATATTCATTCTTGCACTTCCAGGTAATGCTGCCTCACTGCACTTTGCTTCGGTGGAGAATCTGAGAGGTTCACAACCAGCAGGGACTAGGCCTGGCCCATGCTTCTGCTGCCCGCCTCTCATTCTCCTGCAGAGCTGCTGCGGGGCAGACTGGAAGAGGGGAGTGACAGCAAAGAAACTGGGAGTGTGGCGGGGGCTCCTGGCTGCTCCTCTCATGTATCTTTAGACTGCGACTCTTTAGAGTAATTCAAAGCACATATTAATTCCCAAAATGTGTGCTCCAGGATGATATCAGATATGGTGTGTCAAAGAATGCATTCCACAGTCCTGTATGCTTGGGAAATTCTGGGTTGTATATGAAGTTAAATAGGTCTTTTAATGGAAGACTTCCTCAAAACTTGTCATGAATTGACATATGGTTATATTTTAGTGTTCTCAGAAAATTAGCTGATCTATCAGGTCTACTGGGAATGATTTCTGGAATGTTAGAAATATGAATAAAGTCATTGTATGGTATCAACGTCAGTTTCCCGGTTGTGACATTGTATGAAGATGTTACCACTGGGGAAGTCTGGGTGAGACGGTACAAGAAGGCTCTCTGTGTTATTTCTTCCAGCTGAATCTACAATTATCTCAAAATAAAGTTTAATTAAAAATGAAACGCAGCCCACTAGAGGGAGGGAGAGGTAGAGAAGGCATCTTCCTGGGTTCTTCCCATCTCCTGACTCCCACTTCTCTTTTTAGGGAGAAGGATGCTCTGCATCTCAGGTTGCATCATCCCTCTAGGCGGTAAGGGGTAGCAAGACCCACACACTGCAGTGTGGCATGGCAGAAGCTACTGGAGACTCTGATCTACGCCTGCCTGGCCCTGGTGACTGAATAGCATGGCTAGTGGGCATCCCCCACTACCGAGGCACAAAGGCAGCCAGAAATAGCCAGCGCCTGGGAGGAAGAGGCATGGAGCAGGGTGAGAGACTCTGAGAACTTGGGTCTGATTTGACTCTCTATTTGTGATATGTGCTAGAAGTCTGGCATGGAGCAAAACCAGTGATAAGGAGACTATAAAGGGACCCAAAGGAACCAGAAAGGATGCTGGGCAAGTACTTTTGTTCTCAAGGAGTCTTAGGTGGGAAGGTAATGGTGGGTACAAGAAACTACTAGAGAAATGTCTAAGAAAACAAATGCGCACTGGCAGAGAAGATTCAAGCAGAGTGCGGGATTTTGTGTTCCAAGGGTGCAAAGTAACAGGTGGTTTTGTAGGATTTCAGAGAAAGAAAAAAATACAAGATGACTTTAAGTAAAAGACCTGGAATGAAATGTGGAAGTCAGACTGGCCAGGAGGTGAGGTCATTAGAAGAATAGCGTAGTTGATGGAATTCAAAACTAACAGAGTTTTGGTTTTTTTAGGACTTTCATTAAGACAAAGACTTAGCTCAAGTTTGCTCTTTCTGACTCAGAAACAAGTACTTCTGCTTTCCAGCCTCCTGTGCTTTGCACCCCCATGTGTCTTATATAACCACTGTAAGAGTTTAGCATGAATTAGTTAACATATTCAAAACTGAACTTTGGAGAGTCCCCACTTTTCTTCTACCTGCTTTGCTTGCAGTTTCCCTCATTTGAGTTGGTGATGACCCTCTGTTTAAAGTTACTTACATAAAAACACCCAGATTCTCCTTTGCCTACTCTCTCATATTCCATATCCATTCTATCAGGAAGTCCTCCTGGATTGACCTGGAAAACACATCCAGAATTTGACAACACCTCCCAGTCTCAACACAGTGCCTCACTATAAGCCACAAGCATTATTGCCCCAGCCTCCTAACTGGTCTTTTTGCTTTTATTCTGGTTTATTTATTGTCTGTTGGCCACCCAACAGAATGAGCTGGTTAAAACCTGCCCGTCACTTTTAGCTGAAAACTCTTTGAGGGTTCTCTGTTTGACTCAGAGCAGGCCAAACTCCCAGCAATCACCATTGTTGGTACATGATCTGGCTCCGGGTCACATCTCGGTGTCTTCTATTATTTCTTCTTCCACCCCTGTTCATTCTGCTTCAGCCACAGAGGACTCCTGCTATTCCTGGCACATTTATACTCAAGGTCCTCACATAGAGCCATCCCTCTACCTACAGTAATTTTCCCCAGATATTTATGGATCGTGTCTTTCCTCCTTTTAATGTTTACAATGTCAACACATCAAAGAGAACTTTCCTTGATGATTTAAAATTGCAACACTTTAACATCACTACTGCACAATTGCACTCATCTCACATGCTAGTAAAGGGATGCTTAAAATTCTCCAAGCCAGGCTTTAGAAATACGTAAACTGTAAACTTCCAGATGTTCAAGCTGGTTTTAGAAAAGGCAGAAGAACCAGAGATCAAATTGCCAGAATCCACTGGATCATTGAAAAAGCAAGAGAGTTCCAGAAAAAGATCTATTTCTGCTTTATTGACTATGCCAAAGCCTTTGACTATGTGGATCACAATAAACTGTGGAAAATTCTGAAAGAGATGGGAATACCAGATCATCTGATCTGCCCCTTGAGAAACCTATATGCAGGTCAGGAAGCAACAGTTAGAACCGGACATGGAACAACAGACTGGTTCCAAATAGAAAAAGGAGTACATCAAGGCTGTGTATTGTCACCCTGCTTATTTAACTTCTATGCAGAGTATATCATGAGAAATGCTGGGCTGGATGAAGCACAAGCAGGAATCAAGATTGCCGGGAGAAATATAAATAACCTCAGATATACAGATGACAATACTCTTATGGCAGAAAGCAAAGAAGAACTAAAGAGCCTCTTGATAAAAGTTAAAGAGGAGAGTGAAAAATTTGGCTTAAAGCTCAACATTCAGAAAACTAAGATCATGGCATCTGGTCCTATCACTTCATGGCAAATAGATGGGGAAACAGTGGAAACAGTGTCAGACTTTATTTTGGGGGTTCCAAAATCACTGCAGATGGTGACTGCAGCCATGAAATTAAAAGACACTTGCTCCTTGCAAGAAAAGTTTTGACCAAGCTAGATATCATATTAAAAAGCAGAGACATTACTTTGTCAACAAAGATCTGTCTAGTCAAGGCTATGGTTTTTCCAGTGGTCATGTATGGATGTGACAGTTGGACTATAAAGATGGCTGAGGACAGAAGAATTGATGCTTTTTAACTATGGTGTTGGAGAAGACTCTTGAGAGTCCCTTGGACTGCAAGGAGATCCAACCAGTCCATCCTAAAGGAGATTAGTCCTGGGTTTTCTTTGGAAGGACTGATGTTGAAGCTGAAACTCCAATACTTTGGCCACCTGATGCGAAGAGTTGACTCATTTGAAAAGACCCTGAAGCTGGGAAAGATTGAGGGTAGGAGAAGGGGACAACAGAGGATAAGATGGTTGGATGGCATCACTGACTCAATGGACATAGGTTTGGGTGGACTCAGGGAGTTGGTGATAGACAGGGAGGCCTGGTGTGCTGTGGTTCATGGGTTTGCAAAGAGTCGGACATGACTGAGCGACTGAAATGAACGTCACTATTCTCCTTTTGTGCTTTCTCTCCCAAGCATTTACCATCTTCAGTATAAGACATGACTTCAGAATTTCCTTGGTGACCCACACTCCCAAAACAGTGGGCCCAGTTTTGATCCCTGGTCAGGGAACGAGATTCCACATGCCACAATGAAGAGTTCATTCACATTTAGCAACTAAAAAAAAAAAAAAAAAATTGCTGCAACAAAGATTGAAGATCCCTAGTTTCACAACCAAGACCCAGTGCCTCCAAATAAATGATAAATAAATATTTTCAAAAAGGACATGACTTTTTTCTGCCTCCTTGCCAGAATGTAAACTCCACAGTGTCAGAGATCTGCTTACCCGCTGCTCTATTTTCAATGTATAGAAAAGTAGCTGATCCATCCCAGGCACTCTATCAATACTTACTAAATGAACAATGAATTACATAAAATTTGGTTACTTTCATATGTCTGTTTACCATCATGTGAGCTTCTAAAACCAGAGTATTCTATTTTAATCATTAGCCTTGAGTACATGACTTGGCTCTTTGTAAGCCCTTAATAATATTTTAGGCATGAACATAGGAAAGAATACTGAATTAACCTTGAGCAGGTTTTATATAGAAATATGTCCTTGGGGGAGACTGGTCCCAGGGAAGGTGGGTGAGGGAAGAGGGAGGAAACAGACATTTGTTGAAGACTTGCTATATAACTTGTATGTATTTTCCAAATAACCACTTGAGATAGAAAGTGGTTTAAGCCCAGTTAACTTAGATGCCTCAATCTCAGAGAGTTCAAATAACTTTCCTGTAGTCACACAGCTAGGGAGGCAAAGCCCTTAAACTTCTAGTTTCACATCATTGTGAACTGATGCTTACCCCAAGTCAAATGATTAATTTCAACAAAATATCCCCACAGATGAAATAGCCTTCACTTTGCCTTCACATTTGAACAGATCATTTCTTCCCCTTTGTTTGTGGATATTTTCCTCTCTAGTGAAGAAAGTCAATTGTGTCTTAAGCCAGATTTTAAATTTCACTAGATAAATGTTCAATTCTCTTAAATCATTCACTTACTGCTCAGTCTTTCCTGATTTTCCGGTGATTTAACCTCCATCACCATCAAGGATCCTTCCTCAATTATTTGCATATTTAGTTATTTATGATTAAACGAAATCATTGTCTTTATTTAATTTGCAGAGGCCTGTGGGATCCGGTACAAGCCAGATGTGTGCAATTAAGCTGTATACCACAAGGAAAAGCCCAATCAACAGCATGTGGGCTGCAGGCTGGCTCATTAATGTTTCTCTTTGCTTTCCGCAAGTTTATATCTGGCAGTTACTTTGTGTGAGACCTGACCTGGCAAAATGAAGGTCTTTGTTTTGTTGTGTGTGTGTGTATGTGTTTTTTTGTTTTTGTTTTTGTTTTTTTAATTCCAGCTGATCTTTGAAGTTTTCTGTATCTGTTCACCTAGTCAGAAGTGGAAAAGTCTGTGCCTCCAAATCAGAGATTGCTTTACTTGGATTTTTTTTTTTTTTACTAGTGAGAAATAAAAATTAGACTCTGTCTCCTGCACACCCTCCCCAGCACCAACGATTATAGCTAAGAAAGGAAGCCTTGAGCAATCAAGTCTATATACCTGAAAATGGTATCATATCTCATCCTAATGCAGTGCAGGCAGAGATGCATTTAGGCAGAGGGACTCTTGATCATGATCAAGGCAATTATGCAGAACAGACATGAAAAAAGGCAAAGGTACTTTTAATTACACAGGAAACAGCTAACATCTAAACAGAGTGTCTCCCTGAAAAAAAAAAAAAAGGAATTAAACAGACCATCTGTACTATCAGTGATTGGGGAAATGGATAAAATTCAATTTAATTTTAGAAGATGACCGTGGATGCAATAGCATTGTGAAGAAATACCTCATTAATAGCAAGAGTGAAGACAACCCAACTTTACAATTTCCTGTTTCCATGGATTTAGTGGAGGGGGAAGAAAGTGCTTGATTGAGTGATTGGTAACTTTCTCCATGACTTGGTCACTTTTCTACAAGTGGAGGGAGTACTTAGTCAAAGCACTAGTCTGTATATCATCTCAGGGAGTGGATTACCCCAGAGAAGTGGGAAGGTAAAGCAGAGTGAAGACAGTGAAAGAATTGAAACTGCCTCAAATATTTGAGAGGGGATATCGATAACAAGGACTGGGTCTAAAAGTCAGATTGGATTTGAAAAAGGAAAAGATGAAACAAGCAAAGAACCCAGACACGCACGGAGGAACCGATAGCAAAAGCAACAAAAACAAAATGCAATTTTTTCCATGCCAGTCATTATGTTAAACATCACATATACAGTCGTCTCTCCATGTCTATGAATGAGGAACCAGGGGTTACCAGAGACCAACTGTTCTGTGTCATTGTATACAAAGCACTTGAGCATCCGTGGATTTTGGTATCTGCAGGGGTCCTGGAACCTGTCCCCAATAGATACCAAGCAATGATGAACTAGCATATGTTAATCCTCTGAGGAAATTTACCAGCCACACATACATTAGGATTGATCAAATTAAAGCTGAGGAGTTGGGAATTAGAGAAGCTAAATAACTTGCCTAAAGGTCATTCAGCTCTTAAGTACCCAAAGTGGGATTCCTACCTAGATTTAGTTTGTACAAAAACATATGTTCTTTTGTGTTTTAAGCTATTTGTAAAGTTGGAAGAGTACTGAGTTATTTCTGTGAACTCTGTTTATTTAATGTGATATGATATGACATAATTTGTGAACTAAGATTGGGTAGGTTAGCTTGGCTTAAAGATACATGGTTAGAGTCCACAGCTATAAACATGTTAATAAATGGGGCATTCTAAGTAACAAATCATTAATATTTATCCCAGATCTCTAACAAATATGTGTGAATTTGAGGATCTTTTGAGGCCTCTTTCTCCATGTTTATTATGATGGGAATGAATTGAGATCGTGAGGGACAGGGAGGCCTGGTGCGCTGCAGTCCATGGGGGTCAGACTCAGACATGACTTGGCTACTGAACAACAACAGCCACTCTTTATGAATAAATATTTTATGATTCTGATGTGTGCACATACATAGCATATGCCTCCCAGATCATTGATATTAAAATAGGTGGTACAAGTAGTTTGGATTATGTCAAAATATATACTAACATACTTTAGGCTTCAACAGTACATGAACCATGAAATTCCAGATGTTCAAGCTGGTTTTAGAAAAGGCAGAAGAACCAGAGATCAAATTGCCAACATCTGCTGGATCATCGAAAAAGCAAGAGAGTTACAGAAAAACATCTATTTCTGCTTTATTGATTACATCAAAGCCTTTGTGTAGACCACAACAAACTTGAAAATTCTTAAAGAGATGGGATTACCTGACCAACTGACCTGCCTCTTGAGAAATCTGTATGCAGTTCAGGAAGCAACAGTTAGAACTGGACATGGAACAACAGACTGGTTCCAAATAGGAAAAGGAGTATGTCAAGGCTGTATATTGTCATCCTGCTTATTTAACTCATATGCAGAGTACATCATGAAAAATGCTGGACTGGATGAATCACAAGCTGGAATCAAGATTGCTGGGAGAAATCTCAATAACCTCAGATATGCAGATGACACCATCCTTAAGGCAAAAAGTAAAGGAGAACTAAAGAGCCTCTTGATGAAAGTGAAAGAGGAGACAGAAGAAGTTGGCTTAAAGCTCAACATTCAGAAAACTAAGATCATGGCATCTGTTCCCATCACTTCATGGCAAATAGATGGGGAAATAGTGAGAGACTTTATTTTGGGGGGCTCCAAAATTACTGCAGATAGTAACTGCAGCGATGAAATTAAAAGATGCTTACTCCTTGGAAGGAAAGTTATGACCAACCTAGACAACATATTAAAAAGCAGAGTCATTACTTTGCCAACAAATGTCCATATAATCAAAATTATAGTTTTTCCAGGAGTCAGGTATGGATGTGAAAGTTGGACTATAAAGAAAGTTGAACGCCAAAGAATTGCTGCTACTGAACTGTGGTGCTGAAAAATACTCTTGAGAGTCCCTTGGACTGCAAGGAGAGCCAACCAGTCCATCCTAAAGGAAATCAGTCCTGAATATTCATTGAAAGGACTGATGCTGAAGCTGGAACTCCAATACTCTGGCCACCTGATATGAAGAACTGACTCATTGGAAAATACCCTGATGCTGGATAAGATTTAAAGGCAGGAGGAGAAAGGGATGACAGAGGATGAGATGATTGGATGACATCACTGACTCAATGGACATGGGTTTGAATAAACTCAGTGTTGGCGATGGACAAGGAGGTCTGGAGTGCTGTGGTCTCTAGGGTTGCAAAACGTCAGACACGAATGAGTGACTGAAGCGAACTGAACTGAACTGAACACTAAGATTCATTTAGTTATATATAAGATGCTGTTTTAAATATTTTATTTAATCTTTTCAACAAAATTATGAGTTGAGTTCTATTATTACTACCTTATTACAGGTGAGGGACTGAATCTTCAAAGACTTAATACAGTTTATCATAAATTTCAATGTCATATAGTAACAGCTCCAAACTCTAGGATTCAAATTTAGGTGTTTTAGTTTGAGAGTTTCTGCTCTTAATTATTATCTTTCTCTACCTTTGTCATCCCCAAATGACGGACTGTAACCCATATCATTCTGTTGAGTAATTACACATTCTAATGAGAACTAGAACAGAGTCAATGGGGCTGGGGTGCTACTAAGATAACCTCCTTGGAAAAAGCCACACCCAAAACATTTTGAAAACTGATTTAAATAGTGATTTGAGTTTGATTTGTATTACCTGAATCAGCTTGAAACATATACCAAAGATATCAACACGGTGATTTCCTATTTAGAATTTTCTTCAGTGGCAAAATGCTTAATTATAATTCTAATCTTATCAATATGGCTGAAAACCCTCAACAAAATACTAACGAATTGAACCTAGTAATATATAAATCGAATTATACTCCATAACATGTAGAATCTATGTTAGTAATGCAAGGTAGGTTAATGTTTTAAATTAATTAATGTAACACACTACCTCAACAGAATAAAGGAAAGAAACCACATAATAATTCAGTAGACACAGAGAAATTCAACATCCATTCATGATTAAGAAAAAAAGAAATCAACAAAATGGGAACAGAAAAGGATTTCCTCAACCTGACAAAACCATCTAAAATAAAACCAGAACTTGGAAGGAAAGTTATGACCAACCTAGGTAGCATATGGAAAAGCAGAGACATTACTTTGCCAACAAAGGACTGTCTAGTCAAGGCTATGGTGTTTCCAGTGGTCATGTAAGGATGTGAGAGTTGGACTGTGAAGAAAGCTGAGTGCCAAAGAATTGATGCTTTTGAACTATGGTGTTGGAGAAGACTCTTGAGAGTACCTTGGACTGCAAGCAGATCCAACCAGTCCATTCTGAAGGAGATCAGTCCTCGGTGTTCTTTGGAGAGAATGATGCTAAAGCTGAAACTCTAGTACTTTGGACGCCTCATGCAAAAAGTTGACTCACTGGAAAAGACTCTGATGCTGGGAGGGATTGGGGGCAGGAGGAATAGGGGATTACAGAGGATGAGGTGGCTGGATGGCATCACTGACTCGATGGACATAAGTTTGAGTGAACTCTGGGAGTTGGTGATGGACAGGGAGGCCTGGCGTGCTGTGATTCATGGGGTCGCAAAGAGTTGGACACGACTGAGCAACTGGACTTAACCAAACTGAAAATCATCCTTAACAGTGAAATACTGAATGCTGTCTTTCTAACATCAAGAAAAGGACAATGATGTTTGTGTGTGTTCTTGCTGTTTCTATTCAACATTCATACTGAAGGTTCTAGGAATTAGGTGATAAAATGGAATACAAGGCATTCATGTTGTAAAGGAATTAGTAAAACTACCTGCTGTCACTTGAATGTTTGTGACCCCCTCCACACACAAAAGTCGTATGTTGAAATCCGATTGCCCAATGCAATAGTATGAGAAGGTGGGACCTTTGGAGAGTTATTAGGTCATGATACCTATCTAGAGATTCAAAACAATCCATATTAAAATGCCTGATGTTTTTTACAGGGATTTTCAGTTGATCCTAAAATTCATATGGAAATTCAAGGAACACAGAGTAGCCTAACCAATTCTGTAAAAGAAAAGCAAATTTGCTGGATTTGCACAGCTAAGAACAGAGAATTGAGAACAGAAATAAACCCACAGATTTATATTCAACTGATTTTCAACAAAGGTATTAACACAAGTCAGTGGGAAAGAACATTCTTTTCAACAAATGATATTGGGATAACAGGTTGTCAGTATGCAAAACTATAATCAGGAAAAAGCAGTTTAAATCTTGGTGACTCTGGATTAGACAATGGTCTTAGATATGACCAAAAGGTAAAAAAGATTTAGATTAACTGGTGTGTGTGTGTGTCTGCACGTGCACGTGCACATGCATCTCAGTCGTGTCCAACTCTTTGCCATCCCAGGGACTGTGGCTTGCCAAGCTTCTCTGTTCATGGAATTTTCCAGGCCAGAATACTGGAGCAGATTGTCATTTCCTCCTCCAGGGGATCTTGCCCACCCAGGGATCAACCTGTGTCTCTTGTGTCTGTGTGCTGCATTGGATGACAAATTCTTTGCCAGTAGTGCTGAATATCATTCAAAATAGAGAACTTTATCCTTTTAAGGATACTATAAGTAAAGGGAAAAGAGTCCAGAGTAAATGGATGAAATTTACTTCAAATCATATACCCCATAAGAGATTTGTATCTAGAATATGTAAAGAACAACTTAAACTCAATAATAAAAAGATAAATAGCACTATTTTAAAATGAGCAAAGGATTCAAATAGACATTTCCTCAAAGAAGATGCGGAAATGGCTAACATGCAATAAAAATATCCTCAAGACCACTAGTCATCATGGAAATGCAAATCCAAACAGAATGAGATGCTGCTTCATATCCACTAGGATAACTGTAACTATAAAGATAGTTGATAACAAATGCTTGTGAGGATATGGAGAAATTGGAAACATTGTTGCACCCGCACTAGTACGCTTGCCTGGAAAATCCCATGGATGGAGGAGCCTGGTGGGCTGCAGTCCATGGGGTCGCTAGGAGTCGGACACGACTGAGCGACTTCACTTTCACTTTTCACTTTTATGCATTGGAGAAGGAAATAGCACCCAATCCAGTGTTCTTGCCTGGAGAATCCCAGGGGCAGGGGAGCCTGGTGGGTTGTCATCTATGGGGTCTCACAGAGTCGGGCGCAGCTGAAGCGACTTAGCAGCAGCAGCAGCAGCAGCAAACATTGCAAAGTGAAAGTGAAAGTTGCTCAGTCAAGTCCAACTCTTTGCAGCCCCTATAGTTCATGAAAATCTCCAGGCCATAATACTGAAGTGGCTAAACCATTCCCTTCTCCAGGGGATCTTCCCAACCCAGGGATCGAACCCAGGTCTCTTGCATTGCAGGTGGATTCTTTACCAGCCAAGCCACAGGGAAACACCATTGCAGGTGGGATATAAAATGGAGTAGCTGTTTTGGAAAGCATTTTCGTAGTTTCTCAAGGGGTCCAGTACTCTTACCTAGGAAATTCCATGGATGGAAGAGCCTGGTAGGCTACAGTCCATGGGGTTGCTAAGAGTTGACATGACTGAGTGACTTCACTTTCATGCATTGGAGAAGGAAATGGCAACCACTCCAGTGTTCTTGCCTGGAGAATTCCAAGGATGGGGGAGCCTGGTGGGCTTCTTTCTATGGTGTCGCACAGACTTGGACAGGACTTAACAGCAGTAGCAGAAAGTGGTTAAGCATAGTTACCCTATTCAAGTAACTCCACTCAAGAATTACCAGTAATTCCACTCTTAGAAGAAATATACACAAGATAAATGAAAGTACATGTTCACACAAACATGGGCATAAATGTTTATGATGCCATTATTCATAATAGCCAGAAACTGGAAATAACCCAAATGCCTGTCAACTGATTAATAGGTAAATAAAATGTGGTATTTCTATACACAGAATGCAATTTTGTAAGAAAACAGAAAGTACTGATGCATGCTATAATATGGATAAACCTGGAAAACTTACTAAGTGAAAGAAGTCACAAAGGGCTACCTAGTTTATGATTCTATTTCTATTAAGGGTCAAAAAATAGGCAAATCTTTAGAGGCAGAAAATAGATAAGTAGTTGCCTATCACTGCAGAGGTAAAGCAATTGGTAGGTGATCAGGAAGAGCTAGAGGGTTGCTAAGGAAATGGAAATATTGTAAAATTGGTTGTGATGATGTATATACAATTCTGTAAATGTACTAAAAGACAATGCATTATACCCTTTAGATGGATGGATTATATAGTATGTTAAATAGATTTCAGCAAAGCTATTTAAAGATAGTAAATTTAACTAATTTGAAACAGTAATACACTACAGATTTCATTGTTAGTTGGTTTTACCCTTTGAGACCAATTGTCTCTCAGAAATAATATCAGCCTTCATCCCACAATTCCTTTCATGTTCAGACACATGTAGCCTGGAACTAGATCTCCATTTCCATTTTTAAAATGTAACTCCTGTCTGCTCAAAGAACTCAGAAATAAAAGAGGATATTACATGCAGGAGAATTTAACAAGTGTTTCATGGGAAAAGTAGCCCCTTTTTATTAATAGAAATAAAATTACTAGATTAGGTAGAATTTCAAAGATTATTTCATTTGTCCCATTTATTCTCTACTGAATTACTGTCAAAAGATATCAACCTATATCCTTGTCACTAGCTGACAGTTTAGTGGTTTATACGCCTCTTCCAAGCGTCTCACTCTGCTTTTGACTGTTCTACAGAATGGTTCGTCCTTATATTTAGCAGAAATCTCTTTCTCAATAAATTGAAACACACACGCTTCTGCTTTTATCACTTAGGGCCAAAAGATCAGTCAAGTTTCTCTTTTCACCATGACTACCCTTCATTGATTTGCAGTATCTATCATGCCCAGAAGCAAGGAGGTAAAATGGAATTTGCACTAGAATTTGATCCAAATAGACAGACTATGGGCCTTGGGCAAATTACTTAACATCTCTGAGTTTCACTTTTGCATCCATAAAATGAGAACAATAAAATCTACCTTGTAGAATTCTTAATGAAATTTGTTGGGTAGCTTTTAAAGTGCCTGGCAGAAGGTAGGTATTCTAGAACGTTAGTTCCCATCTCTTCACCAGTGCACTTTATTGCCAGTAGACTTTTCCATTTATTTTGATCACCTGTGATGTAAAATGAGTATAAAACATGTGTAAACTATGCTTGACCTGTGAGCACAGGTAAAATGGAGAGCCAGCAGAAGGGACTTCTTTGACTTCATAGGGATTTAGACAACCTATTCAGTGACTTGTAGAAAATTCACAAAACTTTGCTTGCCTTATAGGCTGAGCATGTACCTTCTTTCCTCTGGCCGTCTATAGAAAAGTTCTTGCTTTGTAAACAAGCCCTAACCTGTTCATTTGGCTGAGAAACAGACTTTTTTCCCTCTCTGAATTATTTTCAACCTTACAGAGAGTTTGAATTAATATTTTGAACATATGTGGTTCAAAGCTTTTACTTTCCTGGTGGTTCTTGCCTTTACTCACTGATAGGCAAGAATTTGTTTTAGAAACAAAACTGGATCTTCAAGCATGATAGTATGGCATTTTTAGAAATAGGAAGAAACTGAACTCAAGTATGTTCAGTAAATGTCATCATTGTACTCAGTACTTTCTGATGATTGTAAGCGTTTCTACTATTATCTGCATTTTACGTAAAGAAAATTGAGACTCAGAAAAGTGATGAGACTTTCTCAGGTTTTCATACACAATGCCATTCTATCGCCAAAGCTTCTCTCTCCATTACACACTGCAGTAGCACACATGGGTAGCAGTTAAGCCTGATTTTATATAAGAATTAGGGCTGGCACAAGCAAAACTCCTGAATTTGATTGTTGTGCTTTGAGTTCCTTCTTAGGAGTATAAAAATGAAATGCATGAAATAACATTTGGTTAGTGAATCAGGAAATCAAAGTTCTAATTTTGGCTGTTCCTCTATGACTGTGGGCTTCTGGGACCTTCGCTGT